>OY755238.1:46533550-46838923 GCA_963576725.1 Azorinus chamasolen | reverse complement strand
TCCTTAGCTCAGTTTTAGGGGTAAAAACGCAAGAATCCTGCGTTAGGGAAAACCCTGCACCTTATCTGGGTCTACTCTGTTTGCAGATGCGTGAAAAAGCGTTTATATGAGGGAAATTAAGGGTTAAATAGACTTCTTCACATCAGAAACTACAGTTAAAAGGTTACAGCACTGGGCAGTAAAAATCTCTCCAGGTCAATGCATGACTCTTAACTCTTTGCATGCTAGTGGTGAAACTGTGATTACCTATGCAAACAGTTTTGATCCAGATGAGAGGCCGCATAATGTGGCGTCTCATCAGGATCCAAACTGTTTGTCATCTTAACCATATTTTTGCAAGAAAAAAGTAAGTTTATTTTAAGAATTGAAGCAGATGACAATAACTTTTTGTTGCAGACGAAAAATTAAAGGCATTTTGAAAGGAATGTTGACCCATTAACCCCATAGTGTATAGTATGAGTGATTTGTGGTGCTATACAGGGAATTTCACAGCTAGATGTTATCATAGGTCTTTGCACAATGTTATGTTTGTTTCTGCAGTTAATTTATGTGATTGGAAAAAAATATTTAGTTTCATTATGATATTTATTTTAATAAATTTTATTAATGAGTCTTCATTAATAAAATTTATTAAAATAAATATCGTAATGAAACTATTTTACTTTGATTTTTAGCTCACCAGAGCACAAAGTGCTCAGGGTGAGCTTTTGTGATTGCCTGATGTCCGTCGTCCGTCGGTGTGCGTCGTGCGTCGTCCGTCGTTCGTCGTCAACAATTTGAACCTTTAAAGTTCTTCTCCTCTGAATCTACAGGGGTCTCAGCTTTCATCTTTGGCACATAGCATCATATGTAGGTCCTCTACAAAAGTTATATAAATTATACCCCTGGGGTCAAAATTGGCCCTGCCCCAGGGGTTTTCAGTTTTCAATAGAAACATATAGTGAAAACTTTGAACATCATCTCCTCTAAAACTAGAAGGTCCTCAGCTTTCATATTTGGCACATAACTTCAACTTCAGGACTTCTACAAAAGTTATATAAATTATGCCCCTAGGGTCAAAATTGGCCCCACCCCGGGGATTTCCAGTTTTTTTAAGCTGACTACTTAAACAGCCCATGGGATCACCAGTTATGCATAGGAAAAACTTTAAAAATATTCTTGTCAGAAACTACATGTCCAAGAGCTTAGATATTTGGTGTATAGATTTACTTAGCATAACTTTATGAGTTTTATAAGTATCATAGTTTTGGGGTTAAAAGTGGCCCTGCCCTGTGTGTATACTCTTCTTTACACCAGAAGTTACATTCTAAAGGTTTCTCCTTAATATCACTCTTAGCTGAGACCAGTCAGTGGGTCAGATCTTATATAATCACCCTT
The DNA here is from genome assembly GCA_963576725.1 of Azorinus chamasolen. Classification (NCBI taxonomy): domain Eukaryota; kingdom Metazoa; phylum Mollusca; class Bivalvia; order Cardiida; family Solecurtidae; genus Azorinus; species Azorinus chamasolen. Next base: position 46,837,546 of record OY755238.1, on the reverse strand, counting down.
AGCCTGATCAGTAGAGTAGAAATTGTGTTTAGACAAATAACACACACTCATTTAAGATTGAGAAAACTGTGGATAATTCTCAAAATGCAGAATACTCTTAAAGCTTTTTTTCATACCTATGCCCTGCATTAAGCTACCAGCTATCAATATAGAGCATATCTGTTGTGAATTTCAGCTTAACTCTTTGCATACTGGGTAATTTTGTCATCTGCTAAATTGTTGTCTGCAGCATATTCACAAGTTATCCTAACTACACACTTTCTTTCTGAGTTTTTCAGAAGTTCAGTCTCATTGACAAACAGTTCGGATATCAGATCAGGCACCACAATATGTTGGCCCTGATCTGGATCCAAACTGTTTGCATAGGTCATTAGTGGTTGGAGAATCCCACTACACACTTTCTTTCTAAGTTTTTCAGAAGTTCAGTCTCATTGACAATCAGTTTGGATATCAGATCAGGCACCATATTATGTTGGCCCTGATCTGGATCCAAACTGTTTGCATAGGTTATTAGTGGCGGGAGAATCCCACTACACACAGAAGTTCAGTCTCATTTACAAACAATTTGGATATCAGATCAGGCCCCACATTGTGTGGGGCCTGATCTGGATCCAAACTGTTTGCATAGGTCATTAGTGGTGGGAGAATCCACCTCTAGCATCCAAAGAATACAAGTTCCAGTGGTCTAATGCTCTATCCATTCTTTCACTACATTCTTTTAGCATCATGTTCAGGTCCTCTACAAAAGTTATATAAATTGTGTCCCTGGGGTCAAAATTGGCACCGCCCCTGGGGTGTTAAGTTTTCAATAGAAACATATAGTGAAAACTTTGAAAATCTTCTCCTCTTATTGTCTGGTGAGCGATGTCAGGGCCATTCTGGCCCTCTTGTTTAACAAATAATGTCTTAAGTTAATCAAAATTATTGTCAATCAATAATTAATGTTACTCAAGAAATGAGTAAATCTTCTCAATTTCAATCATTAAAAAAACTAATGACCCGTTTAATTGACTTATCATCAGATATTCACACCTAGAGCTAGAATTATTTCTAACACCTATTAACCCTTTACCTGTTTGCTTTGACAAAAATTGATCTGGGTCTACTCTGTTTGCTAATGCGTAAAAACATGTTATTTCTATAAAGAGAAGTTTTAGCTTTGATAAAAACTGTAAAATCAAATATATATCTTGTCAAATGCAAACAGAGCAGACCCTGATCAGACAGCTTCTATAGGAGCGGTCTGATCTGGGTCTACTCTTATTTTTAATGCGTAAAACACATTATTTCTGTGAAGAGAAGTTTTTGCTTTGACAAAAACTGTAGAATCAGATCTACATTGTGTCAAAAGAAACAGAGCAGACCCTGATCAGACAGCTTCTGTAGGAGTCGTCTGATCTGGGTCTACTCTGTTTGCTAATGCGTAAAAACAGGTTTATATGAGGGAAAGGGTTGAAAGATTTTAAATATATTTTTATTGGTCATTTCACACAAAAACTGGCATTATGTACTGCCTAGCACTTTATTTGCCTATATACCTGGATCAAGGTATAATTGCATTGCTTTATTGACGTCATTTGAATTTCTCAAAGACCAGTTTTAGGCATTTTGATCTTGGTCAACCAGTCACTTGGTATTAGATCTGAAACCAGTTCAAGTTTATTCAGCAGTGAAAGGGGTGAAAGCAGTGCACTAAGCTTCTATCATCTGCTAGAAATGTTGTCCACTGAAAAACTAACATTGTCAATAAATTACTGTAACTGAGGTGAGCGATATAGGGCCAATGGCCCTCTTCTTTTAAAAATAGTATCACCTTAATATGGAAATCAAGATTTGAAGCACAGATTTGAAAATGTCAACACTTATAAGGCATGTTGAATCAGAGAAAGTTTGCAAGTGGGCGTATTATGTACCGTATGCGGTACTCTTGTTAAGTTATATCACTTAAGAATTTGCTTGTCACATAATAATTACATGTTGATGTAGCAGTGTATTTCCATTTGATCCAGATCAGATAGGTTCCTCAGGAACTAAACTGATCAGGATCAGCACTATTTGCTATGGATCATTTATTTTTTTCTGCAGTGTCTAACTCTTTGTATTCTTCTTTTGAATATATATACTTAAGCAGGAGGATAAGTATAAACAAATTAGCAGAACAAGAGAGAATTAAAAGGTCTACACATGTTTTAATGAGGCAAATTATGGAAAATGTTAAAACTACTGATGGACATCCAAAAACTACTGACAGTCCCTTTGAAAACTACTGATACAGCATACAAGGGGTAAACAGGTCTGCTTCAGTGGCTAGGGGGAACGAAACGTTGTTCACATTATGACCCCCAGACCGAAAATGGCCCCGCCCAAGGGCTTATCAGTTTTTCATAGGAAAATCTTTAAAAATCATCTTCTCTGAAACTGTTAGGCCTAGACCTTTGATATTTGGTATGTAGCATGATCTTATGGTCCTCTTCAAAGATTGTTCAAATTATGACCCCCAGGCCAAAAATGGCCCGCCAAGGGTTTATCAGTTTTTCATAGGAAAATCTTTAAAAATCATCTTCTCTGAAACTAAGGCCTAGACCTTTGATATTTGGTATGTAGCATGATCTTATGGTCCTCTACAAAGAATGTTCAAATTATGACCCGGGCCAAAAATGGCCCGCCCAAGGGCTTATCAGTTTTTCATAGGAAAATCTTTAAAATCTTCTTCTCTGAAATTATAAGGCCTAGACCTTTGATATTTGGTATGTAGCATCATCTATTGTACCTCTACTAAGATTGTTCAAATTATGACCCCCCCCCCCCCCCCCCCGGCCAAAAATGGCCCAACCCTGAGGCTTATCAGGGTTGGCTTAACAGTTTTTCATAGGAAAAAGTTTAAAAATCTTTTTGTCAAAAACCACATTTTCCAGAGCTTAGATATTTATGTCTTCCCCCATATTTATATGGGGAAGACATATTGTTTTCGTGAGAGTTGTCGGTCTGTCTGTCCGTCTGTCCGTCTGTCTGTCTGTCCGTCACACTTTTTGTCCGGACGATAACTTCAATATGCCTGATGCCAGTTGATTGAAACTTAATATATGAAAAGAGCATAATGAGAGGAAGTGTCATGCACAAGGTCCATAACTCTGGCTTCACTAATATAGGAGTTATTGCCCCTTGTAAAAAAAAATTCACATTTTTTTGTCCGGACGATAACTTCAATATGCCTGATGCCAGTTGATTGAAACTTCATATATGGAAAGAGCATAATGAGAGGCAGTGTCATGCACAAGGTCCATAACTCTGGCTTCACTAATATAGGAGTTATTGCCCCTTGTTAAAAAATGCACACTTTTTTGTCCGGACGATAAATCCTATATGACTCATGCCATTGGATTGAAACTTCATATATGGAAAGATCATGACGAGAGGAAGTGTCATACACAAGGTCCATAACTCTGGCTTCATTAATAATTGAGTTATTGCCCTTGTTAAAAAATGCACACTTTTTTTGTCCGGGCGATAACTCCTATATGGCTCATGCCATTGGATTGAAACTTCATATATGGAAAGATCATGATAAGAGAAAGTGTCATGCTCAAGGTCCATAACTCTGGCTTCACTAATATTGGAGTTATTGCCCTTTGTAAAAAACACACAATTTTTTGTCAGGATGATAACTCCTATATGGCACATGCCATTGGAGTGAAACTTCATACATGGATTGATCATGATAAGAGAAAGTGTCATGCATAAGGTCCTTAACTCTGGCTTCAATAAATTGAGAGTTATTGCCCCTTGTACATTTGTTTAACGCTTTCTTGTCTGGACGATAACTCCTACATGGCTCTTGCCATTGTTTTGAAACTTTATACATGGAAAGAGCATGATGAGAGAAAGTGTCATGAATAAAGGCCATAAAACTCTGGCTACAATACTTTTGGAGTTATTGCCCTTTGTTACATTTTTTGTCAGATCAATAACTCCTGTTCGACTGATGCTATTGGAATGACATTTCATTTGTGGAAAGAGCATGATGAAAGTAAGCGTCATGCAACAAGGGCCATAACTCTGGTATCAATATTTTTGAAGTTATTAGCTGTTATCATTTTCTTCTTGAAAAATGTGATGTGGAAGTGCATAATGAGGGGAAGTATCAATCATCAAGTCCACAACATTTTTAGTGATTTCCCTTTACATATTATTTTTATTAGAGGGGAGACATCAGTTTTTGTGACAAAAACCTCTAGTTGTTATGTATATTTACTTAGTATACCTTTAGGGCCAATAGAATTGCAATTAAATTTACCCCACCACCAAGAGAATAAAAATTCATAATATACACCTAGAGAATTAAAATCCCCCCCCCCCCCCTCCCAAAAAAATAAATAAAAAGATAAACAACTAAAACACTTGTAAACATGTAATAAATGCATTTAGAAAATCAGAAAGATTTTACAGAAACCGATTCTGTTAAATTCCTACAAATTTGTAACAATTGTTTATATTTCAACATTTAACTTTACATTATCAGTGCATGTCATTTGAATAATCTATATTTTTACATTTATACAATTACTTTTTGTCAAGTCGACTTGAAAACCCAAATGACAGCCCAGTGTATTGCCATACTTGCGCATTAGTCTGACAGTCTTTCATTTTGTCCTGTTGAGATCATACATGCTTCCGTGGTTCTGTTTTTAGCAAAGGCTCAGGATGAGCTATTGTGACCACGATGTGTCCGGTGTCCGGCGTCTATCGTCCGGCCACATTTTCCAATGACATCTCCTCTGAAACTGCTGACCCGATTTTAACGAAATTTTGTCACAAGCATCAGTGGCTAGGGGGAACGAAACGTTTTTCACCTTATGACCCCCGGGCCAAAAATGGCCCCGCCCAAGGGCCTATCAGTTTTTCATAGGAAAATCTTCTTCTCTGAAACTGTAAGGTCTAGACCTTTGATATTTGGTATGTAGCATGATGTAATGGTCCTCTACAAATATTGTTCAAATTATGACCCCTCGAGCCAAAAATGGCCCTGCCCCAAAAATGGCCCTGCCCAAGGGCTTATCAGTTTTTCATAGGAAAATCTTTAAAAATCTTCTCTGAAACTGTAAGGTCTAGACCTTTGATATTTGGTATGTAGCATGATCTTATAGTCCTCTACAAAGATTGTTCAAATTATGACCCCGGGCCAAAAATGGCCCCGCCCAAGGGCTTATCAGTTTTTCATAGGAAAATCTGTAAAAATCTTCTTCTCTGAAACTGTAAGGCCTAGATCATTGATATTTGGTATGTAGCATGATCTTATGGTCCTCTACAAAGATTGTTCAAATTATAACCCACGGGCCAAAAATGGCCCCGCCCAAGGGCTTATCAGTTTTTCATAGGAAAATCTTTAAAACTCTTCTTCTCTGAAGCTGTAAGGCCTAGACCATTGATAATTGGTATGTAGCATGGTCTTATAGTCCTCTACAAACGTTGTTCTAATAATGACCCCCAGGCCAAAAATGGCCCCACCCAAGGGCGTATCAGTTTTTCATAGGAAAATCTTTAAGAATCTTCTTCTCTGAAACTGTAAGGCCTAGACCTTTTATATTTGGTATGTAGCATGATCTTATGGTCCTCTACAAACATTGTTCAAATTATGACCCCCGGACTAAAAATAGCCCCGCCCAAAGGCTTATCATTTTTTCATAGGAAAATCTTTAAAAATCTACTGAAACTGTAAGGCCAAGACCTTTTATGTTTGGTATGTAACATGATCTAATGGTCCTCTACAAATATGTAGCTGTGGCTTGTGGTCCTCTGCCAATAATATTCAACTTGCGACCCTGACCACTGGGCGAAACTTGGCCCTGCCTCAGGGCTTATCAGTTGTTCATGGGAAAAATATAAAATATTATTTTTCTCTGAAACCATAAGGCTTAGACCTTTAATTAATGGCATACTGTTTTGCCTTGTGGTTCTACCAAGGTTTGTACAAATGCTTTCTTGTGGTCAAAAATGGCCAGCGCCTTGGGTTATCTAAGGTGAGCGCTTCAGGGCCTCATGGCCCTCTTGTTGCAGTAGTTTTCTCTTTGCCGACCTCAGATTCACTACATGTTCCTGTGCTACTGCTAGGAATCTGTGTTTTTATTAAAAAAAAATCCTGTCAATGTCTTTTGGTTATTATTTAGGTCTATTTTCAGTTTATTTTTTGATGACATGAAAAACTGTTGACAATATATCAGAGGTAACCTTCATCTGGGCTTTTACATTGAGAAGCAAGAGCAGTGATTGGTTGAGACTATGGGTGTCAATAAATATAAGTAGTACTTTTTACCACGGTCTAGTCTCAATCAATCAGCCGCTCATTATTGAAGTGGGATTAGATAAATGTCTAGATGATCAAGACTAAAAAATGCATGCGTCCATAATATTCACACAATGAAATTTCGCAGGAATTCGTGCCAGAAAAAGTTTTTCGTTAATTTTCATTATTGTCATGCTTGCATGAAGCGTTAATTTTGACAAACCACCCCATCAATTTAATTTCAGATGTTGAAATACTCCCACCAATAGAACTTTAATCAAATTTCCACCCCCAACAACAGAATCAAAATTTCTTTTGCACCCCCCACCAAGGTAATTTTAATAGGCTGTCATTCCAACCCAACCAGGGAGATTTTCCTGGAATAGCCCTCATGAAGTTTGTTAATACCATAATTCTGAGGTTAAAATTGTCTCTGCCCTGTGGGTTATACTTTGAAATCGATTTTTTCACTACAGTTTGAAGGTTTCCCCTTATTCACTCTAGCTGCAAGCTTGAGTCATTGGCCCCTCAGTACAATAGAAATTGTGTTTAGAGAAACAAGTAACCAACATTCATTTTAGATTTAGAACACTAGATGGTTGAATTATTTTTTAGCTCACCAGAACACTTTTGTGCTCAGGGTGAGCTTTTGTGATCACCTGATGTCCGGCGTGCGTTGTCAGTCCTCGGGCGTCAACAATTTGAACCTTTAAAAATCTTCTCCTCTGAATCTACAGGGTTCTCAGCTTTCATCTTTGGTACATAGCATCATCTGTAGGTCCCCTACAAAAGTCATATAAATTATGCCCCTGGGGTCAAAATTGGCCCCGCCCCAGGGGTGTTCAGTTTTCAATAGAAACATATAGTGAAAACTTTGAAATTCTTCTCCTGAAACTAGAAGGTTCTCAGCTTTCATATTTGGCATATAGCTTCAACTTCAGGTCTTCTACAAAAGTTATATAAATTATGCCCCTAGGGTCAAAATTGGTCCCACCCCAGGGATGGCCAGTTTTTTTTTAGCCGACTGCTTAAGTAACCCATGGGATCACTAGTTATGCATAGGAAAAACTTTAAAAATCTTCTTGTCAGAAACTACATGTCCCAGAGCTTAGATATTTGGTGTATAGATTTACTTAAGCATACCTTTATGAGTTTTTAGCTCACCAGAGCACAAAGTGCTCAGGGTGAGCTTTTGTGATCGCCTGATGTCCGTCGTCCTGCGTCGTTCGTCGTCAACAATTTGAACCTTTAAAAATCTTCTCCTCTGAATCTACAGGGTTCTCAGCCTTCATCTTTGGCACATAGCATCATCCTTAGGTCCTCTACAAAAGTTATATAAATTATGCCCCTTGGGTCAAAATTGGCCCCGCCCCAGGGGTGGGAATATTTCAATAGAAACATATAGTAAAACTTTGAAAATCTTCTCCTCTGAATCTGGAAGGCTCTCAGCTTTCATATTTGGCACAGAGCATCATGTTCAGGTCCTCTACAAAAGTTATATAAATTATGGCCCTGGGGTCAAAATTGGCCCCGCCCCAGGGGTGGGCAGTTTTCAGTAGAAACAAATAGTGAAAACTTTGAAAATCTTCTTCTCTGAAACTGGAAGGTTCTCAGCTTTCATATTTGGCATATAGCATCATGCTCAGGTCCTCTGCAAAAGGTATATAAATTATGGCCCTGGGGTTAAAATTGGCCCCGCCCCAGGGGTGGGCATTTTTCAGTAGAAGCAAATAGTGAAAACTTTGTAAATCTTCTCCTCTGAAACTGGAAGGCTCTTAGCTTTCATATTTGGCACAGAGCATCATGTTCAGGTCCTCTACAAAAGTTATATAGATTATGGCCCTGGGGTCAAAATTGGCCCCGCCCCAGGGGTGGGCAGTTTTCAATAGAAACAAATAATGAAATCTTTGAAAATCTTTCCTCTGAAACTGGAAGGCTCATAGCTTTCATATTTGGCACATAGCATCTTGTTCAGGTCCTCTACAAAAGTTAAATAAATTATGTCCCTGGGGTCATAATAACCCCGCCCAAGGGGTGGGAAGTTTTCAATAGAAACATATAGTAAAACTTTGAAAATCTTCTCCTCTGAATCTGGAAGGCTCTCAGCTTTCATATTTGGCACAGAGCATCATGTTCAGGTCCTCTACAAAAGTTATATAAATTATGGCCCTGGGGTCAAAATTGGCCCCGCCCCAGGGGTGGGCAGTTTTCAGTAGAAACAAAGTGAAAACTGAAAATCTTCTTCTCTGAAACTGGAAGGTTCTCAGCTTTCATATTTGGCATATAGCATCATGCTCAGGTCCTCTACAAAAGTTATATAAATTATGGCCCTGGGGTTAAATTTGGCCCCGCCCCAGGGGTGGGCATTTTTCAGTAGAAGCAAATAGTGAAAACTTTGAAAATCTTCTCCTCTGAAACTGGAAGGCTCTTAGCTTTCATATTTGGCACAGAGCATCATGTTCAGGTCCTCTACAAAAGTTATATAAATTATGGCCCTGGGGTCAAAATTAACCCCGCCCCAGGGGTTGGGCAGTTTTCAATAGAAACAAATAGTGAAATCTGTGAAAATCTTCTTCTCTGAAACTGGAAGTCTCTCAGCTTTCATATCTGGCACAGAGCATCATGTTCAGGTCCTCTACAAAAGTTATATAAATTATGGCCCTGGGGTCAAAATTGGCCCCGCCCCAGGGGTTGGGCAGTTTTCAATAGAAACAAATAGTGAAATCTTTGAAAATCTTCTCCTCTGAAACTGGAAGGCTCTCAGCTTTCATATCTGGCACCAAGCATCATGTTCAGGTCCTCTACAAAAGCTGTATAAATTATGGCCCTGGGGTCAAGATTGGCCCTGCCCCAGGGGTTGGGCAGTTTTCAATAGAAACAAATAGTGAAATCTTTGAAAACCTTCTCCTCTTAAGCTGGAAGGCTCTTAGCTTTCATATTTGGCACAGAGCATCATGTTCAGGTCCTCTACACAAGTGATATAAATTATGGCCCTGGGGTCAAAATTTGCCCGCCCCAGGGGTTGAGCAGTTTTCAATAGAAACAAATTGTGGAATCTTTGAAAATATTTTCCTCTGAAACTGGAAGGCTCTCAGCTTTCATATTTGGCAAAGAGCATCATGTTCAGGTCCGCTGCATATTTATATAAATTATGGCCCTGGGGTCAAAATTGGCCCTGCCCCAGGGGTGGGCAGTTTTCAATAGAAACAAATAGTGAAATCTTTGAAAATCTTCTTCTCTGAAACTGGGTGGTTCTCAGCTTTAATATTTTGCACATAGCATCATGTTCAGGTCCTCTACAAAAGTTATATAAATTATGGCCCTGGGGTCAAAATTAGCCCCCTCCCAGGGGTAGCCAGTTTCCAACAGAAACATATAGTGAAAACTTTGAATATCTTCTCCTCTGATTGTCTGGTGAGCGCTTCAGGGCCATTCTGGCCCTCTTGTTTAAGTATCATAGTTCTGGTGTTGAAATTGGCCCTGCCCTGTGTGCATAGACTTCTTGACATCAGAAACTACAGTTTGAAGGTTTCCCTCTTGTACAAACCAAAGGTGCTCGACGCATGCTTGGACTCACCCATGGACCCCCCCCCCCCCCCCAAAAAAAAAATAATAAAAAATAAAAAAAATAAATAAATAAATAAATGTGATCGAAGTATGTAAAACTAGCCTAAAACTATCTATCTGAACATTAAACCACTTCGAAAAACAAGAAAAACACGACCCGTAAAAAAATGTCCTATCGGGTCTATATATGTATTGAAAGGTATCTAACTACGTCAGATCAGCGGCAGAAAATACAACAGTCATGTTTTTCAAAGTCTTACAGCAAAGCCAATTCAACATCGATTTCAATCATTTTGGTCTTGATCCGTTCCAAATTCCACATATTAAGCGGCACAGTTAGTGCTTTTATTAAATATTGCTCCGTCTTGTCGCTTCAAGACCGCGAATTTGAAAATACGCTAGAGCGAAACGATGTGACTCCCGCCAGGATGCATAGAAGTATATAGGGGGATCTGTATTCGTTTAACTTTTCAACAAAAACGCGAATTATGTTGAAACACATTCGAAAAACATTCAACTCACCGCAGTTAAAATGGTGCTGGCTATTTCCAGTCTGCTACGAGACGCCAGTTTTCTTTCTCCCTACTTTCGTTTTGACCGGAGATGGCCATTTCGCTGTGGTCCGGAAGTAGTAGTCAATTTGCATATCGAATAGATTATAAGCCGGGTCACAGCAAAATGGTCGCACCCGTTCAAAAAGAAAGTTGGAGAAAGAAAACTGGCGCCTCGTAGCATGCGTCGGGCACCTTTGGTACAAACCACATATGAAGTTACATTGGCATCAGATCAGAATCCAAACTGTTTGCTTATTGCAGTCAAGTCATGCTCAGCAGTGATTAGGGTTAACACTGAGTTTGTCATCTGTCAGAAATGTTTTCTGCTGAAAAATTAACACTGTCAATGGCCCTCTTTTCTATAGAAACATATAGTGAAAACTTTGAAAATCTTCTCCTGATTGTCTGGTGAGCAATGTCAGGGCCATTCTGGCTCTCTTGTTGTTATGTAGCATCCTTTAAAGAGGAAGTCCCTACAATGATCGCATATTTTCAATAATATCATAAAACTTGGTATTTGTTATGCTCTATCATTATTATGAAGGTTCCCAATTTGAACTTCTATCGAAAAATGCCCCTGTGATACAAATAAACCGATTTCATCAATACTGATAATTTTTGTTCTACAACACAATATTATCGGCCTTTTCCGTTAAATTCTTCCGCGTTTTGCCGATGATCACCCGATCCCTCCATTGTGTACGTAACAGCTTTCTCGGAAGTGGGTCGGAGAATCGCGAATAGGGCAAACAGTTACGAAACTAAAACCCAACCCGAATAAAACTGAAACATCGGGGAGTAAAACCGGGATCGGCGATATCAAACACATGGATGTTTTGTCATTATAAACGGTAATTGGATGGGGCTTTTTGCGATATACTACTTTTCAGCATATAAACAAATGAGTTTTGTACATTTTAAGTGTTTATGAAACGCGTCAAATATAGGGACATCCCCTTTAATGGTTCTTTTCCAAGACTTCAAATTATGACACCTTGGCAAAAAATGGCCCGGTCCCAGATTGCATCAATTCATTGTATACATAAATCTGTTATAACCAGGTGAGCGATTAAGGGCCACCATTGCCATCTTGTTTATTAGTGTCTGTAGAAAGATTTCTGATAAAATTCCGGGTATTATAATACGAAACGGGCTTCTAATACTTGACCAGACTCTACCCGACTTAGGTCTGCAATTACCGTGTGATGGGGGTAACATTTACTGGGTATGTTCAAGCTATTATAAGTTTATTTTTAAAGGATATTGTTATAGCTGCAAACAAACTAAATAATGTTATTTAACTGCATTATACTCGTGAAAATGCACTTAATAGTCTTAAAAAGCCTCTGGACACTACCAGACTCTACCAGACTCTTGTTTAGTACCACCCGGTTAAAGGTACTACTTTGTGCAAAGTTGTTGTGGCTGTAGATATTGAAAATAAGAAAACAATCGGGTACAAATTGTAGTGAAGTAACTTTTGATAAGTTGCTAGTAGACACAATACATGAACAGATCACAGTTAACAATTTTTAAATTAAATGATATATAACAGTCAATCTTGTGCATGAACAGTTATAAACCAATATTTGAGCTCTGTTGTGGGAGAATTAATCATAGGCAAATGCAAATAGTGCAGACGCTAATTAGCTGCCATATTATGAGTGTGGCTTATGACCAGGGTCTTCATTGTTTGCTGTTGCAGGAGCACTAAATAGTATTTGATTCTGATGAGTATCAAACCATTGCCTATGATTGTTTTTCTTGCAGTGAACATTCAACAGTGCTCCAGATAGTATCCGTAAATCCATATTTAACGGACAAATATTTTGCCGGTATGGATAGAAATTCGAATTCATACGTACACACAATATCATTTTTTGACTGTACGGATCCAATACCAAAACGATCTGCATACAAGATCTACACAGCGGGAAATTAAATTCTAAAATCTCGCCATTTGCTCAAATACCTTTTATAAAGCAGGGAAAAAGACTTGTAAGTCAAAGATGCTCAGGCGCTTATTAAATGTGAACACATCAAGATTTTCATCATACACGGTAACACAAACTTCTCACAGTGATCTTTCTTGTCACTTCGAGCATAGCGATTAGAGGAGATGACTGCGTTGGAGGTTGACACGATAAAGATCACCGGGTACCAACAGCCTCATGGTGGAAGCGGAAACCAGAACCGCACAAAAATGTCTGAGCAAAATATGTGATTTTTTCTCGTCTGGGCTAATAAACAGCCCCTCTTCCACAAGTAACTTCATTGTATCAGGCATATTTTATGGCATAACCCAAAAACATTGGTGAAAAAGCATCGAGGCATACAGGTGGGTTACATGCTAAAGTACATGTATGATTTGTGGCCTTGAGGCACTTCGTACCAAACCCCAGTATTAAAAAGAACATATGCAGAAAATTTCATGGCTTTTGGACTGGATATAGACTTCAACAGCTTTGTTAAATTTCAACACACATGATAGAAAATAACAGTGAATGCGTGAGATGGGGAATAAACAGAGTTGTATCATAAAGCAGGGGTTTTCCTAGCCTTTCTTCAGGTCAGGAAAACAGACCCGTTCCCAAAGCAAACGACCCCATTCCCAATGTCTTTCATTTTCCCCAATTGTCAAGCAATAAATTTTCTGAGAATACAAAATAAGAAGAAACCTCCATTTACTCATTACAGTCAGTCATGAGACATATCATTCGTAAAGCGCTTGTCTGTAGAATTACATACTGCTTTGTGTAGCTATGATGTTGCGTCTTGATTTGTCACTCCCATCGTCTAACTTTTGCAGCAATGTCGCATAACAGCAAGTACTATACTCAGCAGTCTATTCTGGGCCATGGCGGCGCACAAAATCCAGTATCCCCCCCTTCCTGAAATATATAAGTTAATCTGAATTCACATCGGGATGTTTTGTTTTCGTTTCACAGTTGCGAAAGAGAGTCGCTACTTGTTGCTTGGAGACTGCAAATTTATTTCTGGTAGTGACGTCGCCCAGATACAGCATCTGGTGTGAAGGTTTTTGTGCGATTTGATTGGTTAATTTATATATCAGTACCATATCGATGGCTCAGCGCAAAACTAGGCTAACTCACTATTTTGGCAAAATTGAAAAATTCTCAAGGCTTTTTACATTCCCCATCATCCCTCAAAATATTCTGCTTATATTCCTTGTATTTTCAAAATTATTGCATTTTTTATAAAATATGCTAAGTCTCAATGGTAATTTCTTCAGTGCAAAACTATGTCTAAGTGGAGTTAGCTAATGTTTTGCTCTCATAATTTGATAAATTAGAAAATATTGTCGGTGCAAAAGGTGCACTAACTTGACTTAGACATAGTTTTGCACTGAGAAATAATGATGAAAATGTAGTGGTACATGTTGATTTCTTTCATTTAATATTTTTTATGCCCCCCAGATAAGATCTGGGGGGCATATTGTTTTTGCCCTGTCTGTCTGTTTGTCTGTTTGTTTGTCAGCAACTTTAACATTGGTCATAACTTTTGAGCCAGTACAGATAGAGACTTGATATTTGGTATGCATATGTATCTCATGAAGCCGCACATTTTGAGGGGTGACATGTCAAGGTCAAGGTCATCCTTCAAGGTCAGAGGTCAAATATATGGGTCAAATCACCGACTTTAACATTGGCCATAACTTTTTGACCAGTAGAGATAGAGACTTGATATTTGGCATGCGTGTGTATCTCATGAAGCTGCACATTTTGAGGGGTGAAATGTCAAGGTCAAGGTCGTACTTCAGGGTCAAAGGTCAAATTGTCTGTTTCTTTGTCTGTAACTTTAACATTGGTCATAACTTTTGAGCCATTACAGCTAGTGACTTGATATTTGGCATGCATATGTATCTCATAAAGCCGCACATTTTGAGGGGTGACATGTCAAGGTCATCTTTAAAGGTCAGAGGTCAAACACATGGGTCAAATCACCGACTTTAACATTGGTCATAACTTTTGAACCAGTACAGATAGAGACTTGATATGTGGCATGCTTGTGTATCTCATGAAGCTGCACAGTGTGAGGGGTGAAATGTCAAGGTCACTCTTCAGGGTCAAAGGTCACAACTTCAAATTGGCCATAACTTTTGAACCAATAGAGATAAAGTCTTAATATTTGGTATGCATGTGTATCTCATGAAGCTGCACATTTTAGGGGGTGACATTTCAAGGTCAATGTCATCTTTCAGGGTCAAAGGTCACCGACTTTAACATTAGCCATAACTTTTGAACCAGTAGAGATACAGACTTGATAGTTGGTATGCGTGTGTTTCTCATTTTGCTGCACAGTTTGAGGGGTAACATGTCAAGGTCAAGGTCATCCTTCATGGTCAAAGGTCACAAACTTTAACATTGGCCATTACTTTTGAACCAGTAGAGATACAGACTTGATATGTGGTATGCATGTGCACCTCATGAAGCTGCACAGTTTGAGGGGTGACATGTCAAGATCAAGGTCATCCTTTAGGGTCAAATATATCGAGGGGGCATAGTGTTTCACAAACACATCTTGTTTCTTATGCAAAAAACAAAAAAAGTGGTGCTTTTCATCTTAAAAAAAATAGTTACTGTAAATTTTATAGTTGTAAACCAATAAATAGACCTATTTAAGTATAAATGCATCCTTGACCTTCAGACAAGACTACAGAAGTTTGTTTACTATCAAAATTTGAAATTTACAAGAAAATTAACAGAGCTCTGTAACTAATTTGTTCTTGTTTAATGCACATGTACTATTATTACGAAGCTTCTTGACAAAAGAATAATAACTATTTTGAGAAGATCAAAAAGCACATGTAACTTACTGTGCATGATTTTGAGTGGGTGGGGTAAAATCTAAAACTTGCTAAAAATTAGATTAATTTTAAAAAATTCTTAACAATAGCTTAAATGATGTCAGTGTACAAAGTTACTAAATGAAGTAAGGAAGGCTATGCAATGTGATATATATTTGCTTATTAATAAATGCTTTTGAAAAGTTTTTAAATGAAATGACATTGACTTCAAAGGCTTTCAGCAGTTTGTTTAAGAAATCATATCTGTTTAACCCTTTCCTTCATATACACACCTTTTCATGCATCTGCAAAGTTTACAGAGTAGACCCAGATCAGACAGCTCCTATAGTAGCCATCTGATCAGTGTCTGCTGCTTGCTAAAGGAATTTGAAAGATATGTTTCTTTAGTTTCTAAAATAGCTACAGTGCTCCACCTTTAATATTTTATTATTTATAACTATTTTGTTCATGAATATTCATAAGTTATTGAAATCTGGTAAAAATATAGAACAGGTAACGGGATGAGCATTATGGATAGGGGGAATCAACAAAGGTTTTGAGTTCTGATACAGGTGATTAATCATGAGGACTGAAGGTCTGAGTGGTTGATAAACCCTCGTCAGAACAAAAATATAATTTGGTAGCGGAATAAAATATAAGCAACTACATGTATAACTTAACTTAATTGCTATCATGCAGGTCCTATGTTTAAAAATATTTAAACCCTTTACTTCATGATAGATATGCCTTTTCACACCTTTGCAAATAGAGAAGACCCAGATCAGACAGCTCTAGCAGGTGTTAGTCTGGTCTGGGTCTGTTTTGTTTGCTTATTATATAGTACTCTACATTATAGATATGACTTTCCACTATTTGTTGAGACATCAATTTATCATGTGCCTGTATACAATTTTGGTTAATTAACCTGTTACCTCATAAGCTATATTTAGAAGTGTCATATTGATTGAGATTTTCATATGGATATGAATCGGCTAAGAAATATCGCGATATATCAGAATTCACAGAAAACTGTAAATATTTTGAGTTATAATATGATGTTTTTGGAGGAAAAACTTAAGAGTTTTGTAGTTTTGAAGTTTTGAAACCAGTGTGATAAATAGAGCATTTGCTCCTTTGGAGCAAAAACTCTGTTTATCACAATGGTTTCAAAAAGTGACTTTTAAAGAGACCCAAACTATTACTCAGATTGTAAAGTTAGAAAATAGAGGCAGTCACAGTAATTATACCAAACAGAATACCAGAAGATAAAATTATTTTGCAGTGTCACATATTGAGTCATTTCCTGTTATTGAAAGTCATTATTGTAGAAAAGATGGTAAAATATGTACCTGGGCCAAGAACTTAGTATTGCACTTATGTACAGGCTCTATTTAGAGAATTGCATAAAAAATGTCATCATGTCTCCCAGTCTCCCTCAACATGTACAGGCCAATTTTAAACACACATTTTAATATTGCTTTTGACTAACCAATCAAGGATCAATGTGATCTATGCAACTCATCTAAAATGTCTCAAACTAAAAATGAAAGAAAAGTATGAAAGCCATATTAAAAATAAGGAGTTATCCAGAGAAAACAAAGAAACAGACAAGAAAACAGTGACTCAACAGTCACAGCAGCATGCTTTGATCTTGAAGAGGTGCTAGTGACACCTAAGGCATTTGAATCTACCTTGAGTAATGCTTATGGCTATCTATGGAATAAGTCTACTTTGGGAAGGGGAGCATGTGAAATTTCCAGCAGTGTCTTTGAATACTTAAGTTCAATGGTCAAAATGGGGAGAAAAAAATATTCAGATAACTGTGGGGGACAAAATAAGAACAAGTATTACGTTTCAGTGTTGTGGTCATGTATGGACCGTATGCCTTGTAAAATTGAGCTCGAGTCTGTGGAGCAAAAGTACCTAGAAAGGGGGCATACACAAAACGTAAATGACTTGGTTCAAGCATGTATTGAAAGGATAAGTTGGTCATTTTGTATCTACACGACTGCCTAGTGGATATCTGTTATCAGAGCTGGTCATGGCAAAAATCTGTATCATGTAAAAGATTTAGCTTTATTTTAATTTCAAGTCTGTATCAAAAATGGTAAAAAACATTGATCTTGATACAGACAAAAACAAAGTTCGCTGGACTGAAGTGAGATCTTTTAAACTTGAATCAACCAATCCAAACAAAGTAGTGATTAATATTCTGAAAGTGGACTATCCTTCTAAAGCAAAATTAACAATGCCAAAAGAGAAAATCGCAGACTCGGTTTTACTGAATCTGTTCATGAGTAGTAATTAAAAGTGCAACACTACTCACACCCCCTAGCACCGGCTTAAGCAGAATTCAGAGTTTTCAAAACTTATTCCATCAAAACTAATGATCAGAAAATATAACAACACTGAGAATGAAGTACAGGTATGATGCAGTATGATTATGCAGGCACAGTTCACTATCTAGATTTACCCCAACGGTTAAGAAGGTCCCATACTGAACTGAATGTACAAAATATTGTTCTCAATCAGTTACATGATGAGGATCTAAAGATTACATCTGAGAAATTCAAAGACCTCATTTCGTTGTGCAGGTCAGGTGTGATACCCAGCTCTCATTATATGTTCACTTTTATTATGCCATCCTGCCTCATGAGATGGATTTCTCTAATTCATAGAACTGCATAATGCATTGGTTACCAATCTTGTTAACCCTTTCAATGTAGAATTTTAACCTTCCACTTTGGGAAAATGACTGATAAAATAGAGGTCAGTCTTGAATTTTGACTGGATCCATGGATTGGTTCAAGAGTTATGGTCCTTTCTAATTGAACCCTTAACCTGCTTACTAAGCATGCCAATAGTTGCACCAGCAAACAGTGTAGGCTCTTTCATCAGAGTCTGCGCAGTCTGCCATAGGAAATCTTCATATCCACAAACTAAACTATTGTCAACGCATAATAATTTGCTGCTCACCCTCAGTCTGTATGAAAATTTACCTAATTAATATTCATAGGAGGAGGAGTAGTTTTAATTTATTCAGCGGGTTAACCCATTCCCTCATATTGATGCCTTTTGACGCCTCTGTAAGTCACCTTTTGAAATCATTGTGATAAATAGAGCAATTGCTCCAAAGGAGCTTTAACCCTTTCCCTCATATAAACTTGTTTTCACGCATCTGCAAACTGAGTAGACCCAGATCAGAAGCTCCTCTAGGAGCTGTCTGATCAGTGTCTACTCTGTTTGCTAATAGAATTTCAAAGATCTGTGTCTTTACTTTCTAAAATGGCTACAATGTTCCACCTTCCATATTTCATAATAACCTTTTTTGTCCATGAATATTCAGTAGGTATTGAAATCTGTAATAAACATAGAACAGGGAAAGGGTTAATGCTCTATTTATCACAACGGTTTCAAAACTACAACATTCTGAAATTTTCATTATTCTAGTAAATCCTCCTTTTCAGTGTATTCATTCAAAGAGGTTGAGTCTAAACATAGCCAATGAGGTAATGGGTTAAGGGTTAAATTCTTCAGAAATGTTTGTGTCAAGAGTGCAAGGTGAGGGCATCCATGTCCTCTGGACACAATGCTAGTAAATTTATACAAAATTTGAATTATGACAAACATTGAAGACCTTTATCTAAGTGTTCCTTCAGGAGACCTCTAATCTGGGTCTACAAGACTTAACTTGGTTTGTGAATGCCCTACACCCGTACTTCCCACACTGAAAGGGTTATACAGTCAACTAGAAATACTGGTGGACACTGTCAGTCATACCTAAAAGGTTGGAGTTATCTTTTAAAAATCATGTCGAGTAATAATGATCAAAATAAAAGGGAAATACTGTTCTTTAGCTTCAACCCTACAGCATGTTATAATAATTATTGCAAACAGTATAGACCCATATCAGAGAGCTCCTCTCATAAGCGTCTGCACTGTTCGTGATTTTGAAGTCAGATTCTGTTAAAATACCAAAATTGCATAAGTAACTGATAAAATAAACTGGTCCAAAGTTTAAGGTTGGCATTAGACCAATACCAAAAGGGTTAATCAATCAGCCTTTTTTGCCATTTTCTTCATATTATTCTCTCTACATTATACTTCTTATGCATTTGCAAACCGGCTGCACAGTCTGATCAAACAGCTGCTACATGAAGTGTATGATCAGAGTCTGCACTGTTCCCCATGAGATTTGTTTTTGGGGAAGGTTTTACCTTGCCTGCTATGGGAAAATATCTTCATACACTTGAAAGTATAATTAAATAAGTTAATTCATATAAATGGGTGGGTTTTGTGATTAACTGACAGGCCATAGTTTAAAGAATAAGAGTATTCCTGCTTTTCAGTAGTTCAACAATATTTCTGTTAATCTTGGGACAGTTCATGGAAGGATGTGTGAAGCATAAATATTCATTGAGCAAAGGACTGATGAAATCATTGGTGAAGTTTACATTATAGAAATAGTCTATCATTAATCTATCATTAACTGATTGATATGAACTTAAAATGACAATTATGTATTGTTCTAAATGTTTTATTTTGTTCTCTTGTCAATTTGGTAAGAAAATATTAATAATCAACTAAAGCCTACTTGAGTTAGTACTTATTTTACAAGTATATACCCTCCAATATTCTATATATCTTATGTGCAAAACTATGACTAACTTGACTTAGGTATAGTTTTGCGCTGAGTTTTTATCTGAAAGACATTGATTTTCAGTGCAAAAGTATAACTAACTTGACTTAGGTATAGTTTTGCACTGAGTTTTTAGCTCACCAGAGCACAAAGTGCTCAAGGTGAGCTTTTGTGATACCCCTGTGTCCGGCGTCCGTCTGTCCGTCTGTCTGTCTGTCCGCACTCACCAAAGGGTAGTTGTGTGACTTTTTCTAACTAGTCGCACAAGTAAAATCATTAACCTGGCCATCTCTTGTGACATTAACCTGGCCATTTCTTGTGACATTAACCTGGCCAGTTGTGGGACATAGGGTTAACTACCCATTTGTTAGTCTGTCCGTCTGTCTGTCCGTCAACAATTTCAAACGACTTCTTCTCTGAAACCGACTGCCCAATTGTAACCAAACTTGGTCAGATACATACTGTGGGTGGGTGCTTCAAAAGTTGTTAAAAGATAGTGGGCGGGGCCATTGGTCTTGTTGCCATGGCAACCGGACACAATATCTAGAAAAATCTTCTTCTCCAGAATGACTTGTTGGATTTGAATATAGTTTCCACCAAAATGTTTCTCAGTTGATAGACTTTAAAAGTTGTTAAAAGAATTTTGATCGGGCAAAAAACATGGCCGCCAGAGGGCGTGGTCAATATTTCCATATATGGTAATATGGAATTTTCATAGGAAAATCTTTAAAAATCTTCTTCTCTGAAACTGTAAAGCCTAGACCTTTGATATTTGGTATGTAGCATGATCTTATGGTCCTCTACAAATATTGTTCAAATTATGACCCCTGGGCCAAAAATGGCCCCACCCAAGGGCTTATCAGTTTTTCATAGGAAAATCTTTAAAAATCTTCTCTGAAACTGTAAGGCCTAGACCTTTGATATTTGGTATGTAGCATGATCTTATGGTCCTCTACAAATATTGTTCAAATTATGACCCCCGCGCCAAAAATGGCCCGCCCAAGGGCTTATCAGTTTTTCATAGGAAAATCTTTAAAAATCTTCTTCTCTGAAACTGTAAGGCCTAGACCTTTGATATTTGGTATGTAGCATGATTTATGGTCCTCTACAAATATTGTTCAAATTATGACCCCGGGCCAAAAATGGCCCCGCCCAAGGGCTTATCAGTTTTTCATTGGAAAATCTTTAAAGATCTTCTTCTCTGAAGCTGTAAGGCCTAGACCCTTGATATTTAAGATGTAGCATGATCTTATGGTCCTCTACAAATAGTGTTCAAATTATGACCCCCGGGCCAAAAATGGCCCCGCCCAAGGGCTTATCAGTTTTTCATAGGAAAATCTTAAAAAATATTCTTCTCTGAAACTGAAAGGCCTAGACCTTTGATATTTGGTATGTAGCATGAACTTATGGTCCTCTACAAATATTGTTCAAATTATGACCCCCGGGCCAAAAATGGCCCCGCCCAAGGGCTTATCAGTTTTTCATAGGAAAATCTTTAAAAATCTACTGAAACTATAAGGCCTAGACCATTGATATTTGGTATGACTAACATGATCTACTGGTCCTCTATAAATATGTAGCTGTGGCTTGTGGTCCTCTGCCAAGAATGTTTAACTTACGACCCTGACCACTGGGCGAAACTTGGCCCTGCCTCAGGGCTTATCAGTTTTTTCGATGGGAAAAATATGAAATATTACTTTTCTCTGAAATCATAAGGCTTAGACCTTTAATTAATGGCATACTGCTTTGCCTTGTGGTTCTCTACCAAGGTTGTCCACATGATTTCTTGTGGTCAAAAAAGGCCCTGCCCCTGGTGTTATCTCAGGTGAGCGCTTCAGGGCCTCATGGCCCTCTTGTTAACTAAAAGACGTCAATTTTCAGTGCAAAACTATAGCTAACTCAAAAAAGTTATTAAAAACCTCAAAAACATGGTTTTAAAAGAAAATCAAAATTATCATAAGTTTAAAGACTTTTGTAGGAAAAGATAACTATAAAAAAATATAAACAAGAGATCAAATAGGAAAAAGAAAAAAAAGTTTTTTTGCTCTCCTGTAAAATTTTCTAAAATGGAGTTAGCCTAGTTTGCCCTGAGCCATCGATATAGTCTCTCGCCCGAGTGGAAAACCAAAGTGAAAAACATTTTGTTAACAGATTTGGTTATCTGGATAACATAGCAGATATGTCCAAAAGAAAGGCTGAAAGTGAGGACAGGACTTTATTACATTTCTTCTCGAAAGTGCCGAAGCAGCCTATGGATTCAGTGTTAGCTGAGTCTGAGAATTTAAAGGCAAACTGAATGTGCCAGCAACTCGGAAAACTGGTTCATCTCAGATTCAGGCAATTTAACTGGTTACATTACGATGCTGAAATAAATCGAGGTTTTTCATGTTTTGTTTTTAAAAGCAACTCAATAAACAAGTACATGTATAGTTGTGTTTATGAACAATTTGTCCCAAGAACGATTGTACCGAAAAAATCAAGATTTTCTTTTTTTCTGGTGATATCAGCGACATGTACATAACAGCAACTAAATCAACAGGAAAAGTTGTGTTTAAAAGCAAATTAGTGTTTAATGCAGCACAAAACTATATGGAGAAAGTCCCTAATATTAGACAATCTGTATTACTTTTGATGTATATATACTGAGCCAAAACAGAAACCTGACTGTGCATAGTTGGCCTGTTTTCGTGGAAATTGGTGGGCGTGTTATTTATTTTGAAGTATTAATTAATATTGATTGTGACCACCCCTTGCCCGTATGAGTGCCAATATACGCCGCCTCATCGAGTTGACGTAGCGCTGGATCACATGATTAGGCATGTTGTTCCATTCTGCTGTGAGGGCGTGCGCCAATTGGCCGATGTTGTTATGTTGTAATTGCGGCGAACACGTCTCCCTAACTCATCCCATACATGTTTGATGGGATTCATGTCGAGAGACATGGCTGGCCACTGCATAACGTTGACGTTAGCCTACGTTGACGGTAGTGACGGTGCCTACGCGCCCATTACATCCGTTCACGGCGGTTGCGTAACGTCATTACACTTCCAGTATATGGACGTCGGGCTGTGATAGGGCGATTCTGTTCACGCAATTTAATGTCCGGCTAACGTTGAACGGAGATACTCCACCCTGCAGCATCCCAATTGCTCTATTTTTCTCTGCTTCTGAAAGCCTAGGCATTATTTCGGTCTTGATTTTTAGCTCACAGAGCACAAAGTGCTCAAGGTGAGCTTTTGTGATACCCCTGTGTCCGGCGTCCGTCTGTCTGTCCGTCCGTCTGTCAGTCTCTCCGTCGACAATTTCGAACGACTTCTCTGAAACCGACTGCCCAATTGTAACCAAACTTGGTCAGATACATACTGTGGATGGGTGCTTCAAAAGTTGTAAAAAGATAGTGGGTGGGGCCATCGGTCTTGTTGCCATGGCAACTGTACACAATATCTAGAAAAATCATCTTTTCCAGAATGACTTGTCCGATTTGAATATAGTTTTCACCAAAATGTTTCTCAATTGATAGACTTTAAAAGTTGTTAAAAGAATTTTGATCCTCTATAAAGATTGTTCATATTATGACCCCGGGCCAAAAATGGCCCCGCCCAAGGGCTTATCAGTTTTCATAGGAAAATCTTTTAAAAGTCTTCTGCACTGAAACTGTAAGGCCTAGACCTTTGATATTTGGTATGTAGCATGATCTAATGGTCCTCTACAAAAGTTGTTCAAGTTATGACCCCGAGCCAAAAATGGCCCTGCCCAATGGCTTATCAGTTTTTCATAGGAAAATCTTTAAAAATCTTCTTCTGAAACTGTAAGGCCTAGACCTTTGATATTTGGTATGTAGCATGATTTTATGGTCCTCTACAAATATTGTTCAAATTAAGACCCCCGGGCCAAAAATGGTCCCATCCAAGGGCTTATCAGTTTTTCATTGGAAAATCTGAAAAATCTACTGAAACTGTAAGGCTTAGACCTTTGATATTTGGTATGTAACATGATCTAATGGTCCTCTACAAATATGTAGCTGTGGCTTGTGGTCCTCTGCCAAGAATGTTTAACTTACGACCCTGACCACTGGGCGAAACTTGGCCCTGCCTCAGGGCTTATCAGTTTTTCATGGGAAAAAAATAAAATATTATTTTCTCTGAAACCATAAGGCTTAGACCTTTAATTAATGGCATACTGCTTTGCCTTGTGGTTCTCTACCAAGGTTGTACACATGATTTCTTGTGGTCAAAAATGGCCCCGCCCCTGAGGTTATCTCAGGTGAGCGCTTCAGGGCCTCATGGCCCTCTTGTTTGTTGTGTTTGTGATGTCGGTGTAGCTTATAGACTGAGTATATATACTGAACCAAAAAAGAAACCTGAAGCTACATAACTTTAATTAACTTTTTAATTAAAACACTGCATTTATTTGGTTACCAGTGTATCGGGTTATCATCACACAACACGTGTGTACAATTTGTACTGTGTGCTATCTTTCAAACTCGGTCAAAACCACGTGAACCTTGTGCAGCACGAATCCGGTCAGATAGCAGGCCGACAAAAGTCTCACAAGTTAGCTAAGCTACACCGACATCACAAACACAACAAAAAATCAAGACCGAAATAATGCCTAGGCTTTCAGAAGCAGAGAGAAATAGAGCAATTGGGATGCTGCAGGGTGGAGTATCTCCGTTCAACGTCAGCCGGACATTAAATTGCAGTAGAAATACAATTTTTGAACTGGCAAGACGTTTCCGGCAGACTGGTACTGTGCATGATCGTCCCAGGTCAGGTAGACCAAGAGCAACTAGCCAACCGGACGATCATGCTATTGTATTACGTCACTTACGTAACAGGTTTACACTCGCAACTCAAGACAGCACATCACTTTAACGTCCACCCGCAGACTGTCCGCAACAGATTGCGTGAACAGAATCGCCCTATCACAGCCCGACGTCCATATACTGGAAGTGTAATGACGTTACGCAACCGCCGTGAACGGATGTAATGGGCGCGTAGGCACCGTCGCTACCGTCAACGTAGGCTAACGTCAACGTTATGCAGTGGCCAGCCATGTCTCGACATGAATCCCATCGAACATGTATGGGATGAGTTAGGGAGAAGTGTTCGCCGCAATTACAACATTAACAACATCGGCCAATTGGCGAACGCCCTCACAGCAGAATGGAACAACATGCCTAATCATGTGACCCAGCGCTACGTCAACTCGATGAGGCGGCGTATATTGGCACTCATACGGGCAAGGAGTGGTCACAATCGATATTAACGGCAACATGGAAACGACAAACTGCACAGAAACCTGACTTACGGGGCATCCAGTGACCATGTTAAACACATACACATTTTGAAATTTTCGTTACAACCCCTACCATATAAACTGGCGTCTAAATCATACATTACGTATGCAAGAAAGCTAAAAATTGAAATACATGCTCAAAACACATCCAATTTAAGTTTATTACCTCAAAGTAAATAACACGCCCACCAATTTCCACGAAAATAGGCCAACTATGCACAATCAGGTTTCTTTTTTGGCTCAGTATATATATATATATAAAAGCAATCACCTTTGCTACTAGTCTATAGGCATAGAATAGATCTCACTTGAACGACCTAGTCACCTTTATGACACTTCTTTTTAAAAAGCCAATTTTAAATTTATATTGTAAATAAAAAAAACAACCAGTTGGTAGCAATAAACAATAAATTTGATGTTAAACAGTACAGATACTGAAAACACCATATCATTGAAAATTCCAAAAAATTGTCAATTAAAAATTCCCCAATTCGGCATATTTTGCTAGGGTCCTTTTCCCAAAAGGCTAGGAAAATCCCTGTAAAGTAGATCTTTTGGAATATTCCTCCATGGTTCACTTCTTTTACAGATGCCTTGATATGAGGTTGTATTGTGCCAACTTTTTATTTGTCCCAAAAAACGTTTTGTATAACCACCTATTCTAATCATCTAGCCAATACACTTCAAAAAAGTAGTCGAGCATAGTTGGTTTTAAACCTTTACTTCATGAATAAGACCTAAGTTAAATTGGCTTGACTATGCAGTTAGTTTAACCCTTTCCTCCAAGAATATTCTTGTGGAACTCCACCAACTATACATTCTTAATAAACCTTTTATTTTAGTTTTGATACATAATATACAATGTATGTATTTGTCTTACCTTTGGTAAAAGAGAAATTTCAGACATGTAATATGTCATTTATAAGCAGAGTAGATTTTAATGAGGCCGCTCCAGGATCTGCCTTATCTGAGTCTACTCAGTTTGCATAGGTGGTGACAGCAAATGGTTATTATGTTTGGATGAAAGGATTAAATATAACATATTAGTAATGTATAATGGGATTTTGGCCATAAATTGATGCATAGAATCAGATACACCATATTTTTTTTTTTATCTCGGAGCTAACAGAATAGACCAAGTCAAATGACAGGTCCAGTTCTGCAATGTGACCCCTCAATTTAACCCTTTACTTCATGAATATGCATGTGATCTGAATGAAATTTCATCACAAAGTATTGGTTATTTCTATTCAATAATCCGATCAGGAATACTGGTTACATGTACTGTCTGGAAATAACCTGTACTGATGAAGTTCTATTTGGATCAGTACTGTACTGATGGTAGCCAAAATTATCTGGAGCACTGGTTCAAGTCGATGAAATTGAATCCGGAGTAAAAGTAGCAACACTAGCTTAATTTTAAAAGTTTTGATTCTTTGAAATTTTTTTAGCTTAACAAAGGGCTCTTAATAAGAGCTTTTCAGAATAGTTTTCCTTTTAAAGACGTCTTGAAAGTTATAAAAGTTGTGAAATTTTGAAACCCTAAAAAAATCTTGAAAAATTATATGCAAATTTATTATACGAAAGTTGCTGGTGCGATGGAACCGAGTCGCAGGTTTATACAGACCGTTAATGTATTCAAAATAACTTTTTGAAAGTTTATGCCCCCAAGATATACATCTGGAGGCATATTGTTTTTGCACTGTGTGTTTGTCTAGACTTTATCATCTTATCCCTTTGATGTTTATTTCAAATATCAATACCGGAATATTCATGGACAAAACAGTAATAATGAAATATGGAAGGTGGAATATTGTAACCATCAATTTAGAAACTAAAGAAACAGGTCTTTTAAATTCCATTAGCAAACAGGGCAGACCCTGATCAGGAGCCATCTGACGATAACATTAGCTTAACCCTTTCCCTCATATAAAAGCTTTTTCACACATTTGCAAACAGTAGATCCAGACCAAACTGCTCCTACAGGAGCTGTCTGATTAGAGTCTACTCTGTCTGCTTATGGAATTTGATAGATTCGTTTCTTTACTTTCTAAAATGACTGCGATGTTCCGCCTTCGATATTTGATTAGAACTACATGCATTTTGACCATGAATATTCACTAGGTATTGAAATTTGGTATAAACATAGAACAGGGAAAAGGTTAACTCATTCCCACTTGCACACACATTTTGACACCTTTGCAAACAAAGTAGACTCAGACCAGACAGATCTGTTTGGTCAGGGTTTGCTTTTGTTACTTTAAAGAACAATATCTACAATGTCCCATATTGCCAAACATACCGACCTGGTCAATGTTCTAAATTGTGTTATTGCCATGGCTATTCATGATGTCATAAAGGCTTGGATGAGGTTTTGGTGCTGAATATAGTGAATGGATATTAACCCTTTGCTTGTAATGTTCAATATTTACTAAAAAACATAACTTCATGAATATTAATCTTTGAATCTGTCACAGAAACTGAAACTGGGGCATGAAACTCAGAATTAAACAGGTCTGTCATATTTTAAATTCAGTCACTTTCTTTTAATTAATTAATTTTCTCTTCAGCTCACACAGTGACTTGAGATATTCTTTAAATATTTGGGCTTTGTAACCTTAAAATTAGGGTCCAGCAGAATTATCAAGTTAAATACGGAGCTGCAGAAAAGTTGCCTACCCAAATACTAAAATCGTCATTTGATCCACTAAATCCTGTACTGTGACTACTCTTTAGAATCATCTCAAAGAGATGATTCTAAAGAGTGGTCACAGTATAGGGTTTGGTGGAGAAATAAAGGAACTACTGTTGAAAATGAAACGCATCTTATCTGGACTTTGGCAAATAAATCACTTGAAGATTTTTCCACTTTTATCTACAACAGTATTTATCGAGGCCGATGGTTAACTGCTTGCAATGGTTATAGATATTTCCATTTACCAGATCTGTTGTTGAAATCTTCACAGAATGGTCGTCACCCATCTCTGATTTTCTGGATGCGAAAGAGAGAAATTTATATATATAAAACCCACATAATATATTGTGCCATAATCATGAACTTACACAAATAATTCATGAAAAACACACACAGAATTTCAACAAAAATCACGTTCATGAATATGCCGTAAAATGTTGGTGGGTTAATCTTTTGCCGACATAAATTGTTGCTCGTGAAGAAGCTTTAAAAATGGGGAGCTACAACATTAATGGTATGTTTAACCCTTTCCTCCATAGGCTATTTTTAGACACAACCTCTTTGAATTAATCTACCAAAAAGGAGCATTTACTAGGAAAAAGGAAACTTTTAGACGTGTGTAGTATTGAAACTACGGAGCTCCTAAGGAGCTAATGCTCTTTTTATCACAATGGTTTCAAAAAGTGACTTTTACAAAGGAGTAGAAAGGTGTATTTATGGATGAAAGGGTTAAAATATTTATTGACATTTTATTATGGAATAATCGGTTTTTGGCAAGCTATTTAAACTTTACCGATAGTTTTCACCACGAAGAAAAGTCAGCGAAAAGTTGCCATGTACGCTAGTTTTATTCCGTGAGAAAAGCACACATTCGAGGGAAATAAATGAAATATAAAAAGCAATAATTTTAACAATACTTACCATTAATGGCAGAATATGTTTTCAGCAACGTTTTCAGCTCACCTGAGCCAAAGGCTCAAGGTGAGCTATTGTGACCGCCTGTCGTCCGTCTGTCCGTCTGTCTGTCCTTTCACTTTTATTATGACTCCCCCCATATTTATATGGGGGAGACATATTGTTTTCGTGAGAGTTGTCTGTCTGTCTGTCCGTCTGTCCGTCACACTTTTTGTCCGGACGATAAATTCAATATGCCTGATGCCAGTTGATTGAAACTTCATATATGGAAAGAGCATAATGAGAGGAAGTGTCATGCAGAAGGTCCATAACTCTGGCTTCACTAATATTGGAGTTATTGCCCTTTGTAAAAAATATCACAATTTTTTGTCCGGACAATAACTTCAATATGCCTCATGCCATTGGATTGAAACTTCATATATGGAATGATCATGACGAGAGGAAGTGTCATGCACAAGGTCCATAACTCTGGCTTCACTAATATTGGAGTTATTGCCCTTTGTAAAAAATATCACAATTTTTTGTCCGGACAATAACTTCAATATGCCTGATGCCAGTTGATTGAAACTTCATATATGGAAAGAGCATAATGAGAGGAAGTGTCATGCAGAAGGTAAATAACTCTGGCTTCACTAATATAGGAGTTATTGCCCTTGTAAAAAAAATTCACACTTTTTTGTCCGGACGATAACTCCTATATGGCTCATGCCATTGGATTGAAACTTAATATATGGAAAGATCATGACGAGAGGAAGTGCCATGCACAAGGTCCATAACTCTGGCTTCGCTAATATTGGAGTTATTGCCCTTTGTAAAAAATATCACAATTTTTTGTCCGGACAATAACTTCAATATGCCTGATGCCATTGGATTGAAACTTCATATATCGAAAGATCATAACGAGAGGAAGTGTCATGCACAAGGTTCATAACTCTGGCTTCACTAATATTGGAGTTATTTTCCTTTGTAAAATAAATCACAATTTTTTGTCCGGATGATTACTCCTATGTGACACATGCCATTGGAGTGAAACTTCAAACATGGGACGATCATAATAAGAGAAAGTGTCATGCATAAGATCCTTAACTCGAGCTTCAATAAATTTAGAGTTATTGCCCCTTGTACATTTGTTTAATTCTTTCTTGTCCGGACGATAACTCCTACATGGCTCTTGCCATCGTATTGAAACTTCATACATGGAAAGAGCATGATGAGAGAAAGTGTCATGAACAAGGGCCATAATTCTGGCTTCAATACTTTTGGAGTTATTGCCCTTTGTTACATTTTTTGGCCGATCAATAACTCCTGTTCGACTGATGCTATTGGAATCACATTTTATTTTTGGAAAGAGCATGATCAAAGTAAGTGTCATGCACAAGGGCCATTAATCTGGTATCAGTATTTTTGGAGTTATTAGCTGTTATCATTTTCTTTTTGAAAAATGTAGTGTGGAAAACGCATAATGAAGGGAAGTATCATTCATCAAGACCATAACATTTTTAGTGATTTCCCTTTACATATTGCTTTTATTGGAGGGGAGACATCCGTTTTTTGTGACAAAAACCTCTAGTTTCAAATGACTTCTTCTCCTTAACCACTGGAAGGATTTCAACCAAATTTCACAGAAATGTACCTTAGGGTGTCCTCTATCAAGTTTGTTCAAATCATGACCCCGGGCAAAAAATGGCTCCGCCCCACTACTTTTAAAGGTTTTTTTTTAAATCTTTAAAAACCTTCTTCTCTGAAACCACAATTTCTAGAGCCTTGATATTTGGTATATAGCATCATCTAATGGTCCTTTACCAAGTTTGTTCATGATGACCCCCGGGCCAAAAATGGCCCTACCCTGGGGCTTGTAGTTTTTACATAGACTTATATAGGGAAACCTTTAAAAATCTTTTTGTCTGAAACCACATAATCTAGAGCTAAGATATTTGGTATAAAGCATCACCTAATATACCACTACCAAGTATGTTCAAATAATGACTCTTGGGCCAAAAATGGTCTCATTCTGGGGTTTTATACTACTATTAACATCAGAAGCTACAGTTAAAGAGTTTCCCCTTAGCAATTTCCTCAGTTATTTCCCTTGTCCCATCAGCATAGCCATAAGAGACAAAGGGAGATAAATGCATTGGAGTTCTAGTACCTCCAGAATAGTGATTCTATTTATAACTATTTATAATAAAATGTGGAAGGTGGATCAGTGTAGCTGTTTTAGAAGGCATAGAAACAGATCTATCAAATTCCATTAGCAAACAGCAGGCCCTGATCCTATAGGAGCCACCTTATCTGGGTCTACTCTGTTTGCAGATGCATGAAAACAATTTTATATGAGGGAAATTAAGGGTTACTTCTACAGTTAAAATGTTACAGCACTGGACAGTAAAATCTCTCCAGGTCAATGCATGACTCTTAACTCTTTGCACGCTAGTGGTGAAACTGTGATTACCCATGCAAACAGTTTGGATCCAGATGAGAGGCCGCATAATGCGGCGTCTCATCAGGATCCAAACTGTTTGTCATCTTCACCATATTTTTGCAAAAAAATGAAAGTAAGTTTATTTTAAGAATTGAAGCAGATGACCATAACTTTTTGTTGCAGACGAAACATTAAAGGGCATTTTGAAAGGGATGTTGACCCATTAACCTCATAGTGTGTAGTGTGAGTGATTTGTGGTTCTATACAGCTAGATGTTACCAATGTCTCTCAAATTAGATGTGGGAGATATTGGAAATCCTTAGCTAAGAGTAACACCTATTCAGCCAATCAAGGAAAATGATCATCATCTAGACTTTTGATCTGGGTCCAAACCCAATTGATGTAAGTCATGGTAATGTTTAAGAAAACTGTGAAAACTGTGAAAACATGATTATGCAATGGCCCAACTGATATCAGTCATGGTAAATCTTAAGAAAACATGATTATGCATTTGCCCCCCCCCCCCCCCCCCCCCCTAGCAATGATAGGTGTCAAAATTACTACTGTGGATTAAGTCTGCTACCCAAAAAAGCATCTTAAATATAACTTTTTTTTATAAAATTTGATGACAACACATTAAAAAGTCCTAAAATGTCTGAATCTTGTATGATATTAATGAAATAACTGAGTAAATATAACTTAATTATAAAAGTAGACAAAATGGGAACAGGGTAACATTTTAGAGTAGACGAAATGGGAATGAATTACAGTAGACGAAATGGGAAGTAGACGAAATGGGAATAAACCGTAATTTCTTTGCAAAAATATGATCAAGATGACAAACAGTTTGGATCCTGATGAGACGCTGCATTATCATCTGGATCCAAACTGTTTGCATAGGTAATCAAGATGACATGAGAATCATGAGACGCCACATTATGTGCAAAGAGTTAAATATTTAGGAAAATATTAGGTATTTATTAAATTAGATAGTACCAACAATATATTCATTTTAATACTTTCAATTAACTAAAAAATAGTCATTTTAGGAAAAAAATAGGTATTATGTTAGTTACCATATTTAGAATATTAAATATTTAGGAAAATATTAGGTATTTCTTAAATTAAATATATAACAAATAGTTTGAATCCAAATCAGACACCACATTATGGAGTGTCTGATCTGGAGCCAAACTATTAGCAATGTGAAAAAACATCAAACTGTTAGGATTTCGTGTATATATGTATTGAAACCTTTCACTCAGCATCTCATCGGGATCTAAACTGCTGGAAACAGTCATAATTTAACCCTTTCCTCATATAAACGTGTTTTCATGCATTTGCAAACTGAGTAGACCAAGATCAGATGGAATTCAACGTGGACCAGAGTAGACCAAGATCAGATGGAAAGTCTTTTCTCCTTGCTACTAATTGGATTTATTTTAATTTGATTTTTTGTCAATCAATAATTAATGTTACTCAAAAAATTAGTAACTCTTCTCAATTTCAATTGTTAAAAAAAGTAATGACCCGTTTAATTGACTTATCATCAGATATTCACACCTAGAGCTGGAATTATTTCTAAACACCTATTAACCCTTTACCTGTTTGCTTTGACAAAAATTGATCTGGGACTACTCTGTTTGCTAATGCGTAAAAAATTGTTATTTCCATAAAGAGAAGTTTTAGCTTTGATAAAAACTGTAAAATCAAATCTATATCTTGTCAAATGTAAGCAGAGCAGACCCTGATCAGACAGCTTCTATAGCAGCCGTCTGATCTAGTCTACTCTTATTTTTAATGCGTAAAACACATTATTTCTGTGAAGAGAAGTTTTTGCTTTGACAAAAACTGTAGAATCAGATCTATATTCCGTAGGAGTCGTCTGATCTGGGTCTACTCTGTTTGCTAATGCGTAAAAACAGCTTTATATGAGGGAAAGGGTTAAAAGATTTTTAAAGATATTTTTATTGGTTATTTCACACAAAAACTGGCATTATGTACTGCCTAGCACTTTATTTGCCTATATACCTTGATCAAGGTATAATTGCATAGCTTTATTGACGTCATTTGAATTTCTCAAAGACCAGTTTTAGGCATTTTGAGCTAAGGCAAAATGGCACAAGTTGTAAACAGTTTAGATCTTGGTCAACCAGTCACTTGGTATTAGATCTGAATCCAGTTCAAATTTATTCAGTGCAGTGAAAGGGTGAAAGCAGTGCACTAAGCTTCTTTCATCTGCTAGAAATGTTGTCCACTGAAAAATGTCAATATATTACTGTAACTCAGGTGAGCGATATAGGGCCAATGGCCCTCTTGTTTAGCTCAGCTGGCACAAAGTGCCAGGTGAGGTATTGTGAGGGGGCAGTGTCCGGCGTCCGGCGTCGTGCGTATACAAGTGCGTCGTGCGTCGTCAACAAGATACTTAAACATCTTCTTCTCTGAAACCATAAGGCCTAGATCTTTGATATTTGGTATGTAGCATCATCTAATGGTCCTCTACAAAGATTGTTCAAATTATGACTCCCGGACCAAAAATGGCCCCGCCCAAGGGCTTATCATTTTTTCATATGAAAATCTTTAAAAAATCTTCTTCTCTGAACCGGTAAGGCCTAGATAGTTGATATTTGGTATGTAGCATTATATAATGGTCCTCTTCAAAGATTGTTCAAATTCTGACCCCCGGACCTAAAATGGCCCTGCCCCGGGGCTTATCAGTTTTTCATAGGAAAATATTTAGAATTCTTCTTCTCTGAAACCATATGCTCTAGACCATTGATATTTAATATGTAGCATGATCTAATGGTCCTCTACAAAGATTGTTCAAATTATGACCCCGGACCATAAATGGCCCGCCCCGGGGCTTATCAGTTTTTCATAGGAAAATCTTTAAAAATCTGCTTCTCCAAAACTGTAAAGCCTAAACCTTTGATATTTGGTATGTAGCATCATCTAATGATTTTCTACAAAGATTGTTAAAATTGTTACCCCCAGGGCCAAAAGTGGTCCTGCCCCATGGCTTATCAGTTTTTTTTATAGGTAAATCTTTAAAAATCTTCTTTTCCGAAACTGTAAGGCCTAGACCTTTGAAATGGTATGTAGTATCATCTAATGGTTTTCTACCAAGATTGTTCAAATTATGACCCCAAGGACCAAAATTGCCCCGCCCCTCCCTGGCATCATCTAAAGTTCTTTTATTAAGATTAGAATTATGGCCTTTGGTTTTATATTGGCCCCAATCTGAAGCAGACTTATTTTAACATAGAAATACAGTGTATGCATAAGTCTATAGTAACCAGGTGTCCGATTTAGGGCCATCATGGCCCTCTTGTTTATTTCTGTCATTGAAATCAAGGCGAAAATATAAATCGATAGTGCTGCTTGTTGTGACATGGAAATTACAAAATGGTTGCGGGTCAAGTCGGAGCATAACCCAACAAATTTTAATATTCTAGGCGAGATGCGGAATAGTAATACACGTTTCCGAAATATGTTTATATATCAAAATGAAGCTTAAAATGATGCATGGTGCATTACCAAAATATGAGTATTTTTCGAAAATATTGTCATTCACTTTGCGTAGGGATATACAATTATGCATCAACTTGCTCTTTGGCCTTTAATGTATTCTCTGATTTGTCAAACCTGCAATGATATTATGAATGAGTTGTAAGAACTCCGCAAATGAGAACAAAGAAAGGTGTCACACGGCCGGGAGCATGTTAGCCTATTATCCGTGAAAAATTGCATTTGAGCGTGTTTACAGTCATAATTCCAAAAATCTGAATCCAGTAGCAAAAACAAAACAGGCATATAACAGGGAATTTTATCTGGTTTTAAGATAGAGCATTTAAATAAATGTTACTTTTGAAGGGAAAAAAATATATGCTTCAAAATATTCTACACCAACAAAAATTTGGCTCTAAATGACCATCATTCCAACTACACTGGAGATCTGTTATAACGCGGAGCGTTTTACCGCGGTATCCGATATAACGCGGGTGGTCTGTGTCGCCGAACTTTGAAAATCTTCTTAAAGTCCCTGGATGTCCTGAGATCGAAAAAATGACCATTTGGTGTTTTTGATAGAGTGCCCATCCATTTAAAGTTTCAAACGTAAGGTTTTGTGTTAAATTACATTTTTTTAAATCGACGAAAACGAAAGTAGGTTTAAATATAGGGAAAACGAAAGTAGGTTTAAATATAGAAACTGTGAGTATGCATTTCAACATTTTCTTTCCAATGTTTAGCTCACCAGAGCACAAAGTGGTCAGGGTGAGCTTTTGTGATCGCATGATGTCCGACGTCCCTCGTCAACAAATTGAACCTTTAAAAATCTTCTCTGAATCTATGTACAGGGTTCTCAGCTTTCATCTTTGGTACATAGCATCACCTATAGGTCCTCTACAAAAGTTATATAAATTATGCCCCTGGGGTGAAAATTGGCCCCACCCCAGGGGTGGGAAGTTTTCAATAGAAACATATAGTAAAACTTTGAAAATCTTCTCCTCTGAAACCAGAAGGTTCTCAGCTTTCATATTTGGCACATAGCATCATGTTCAGGTCCTCTACAAAAGTTATATAAATTATGACCCTGGGGTCAAAATTGGCCCCGCCCCAGGGGTGGGCAGTTTTCAATAGAAACAAATAATGAAATCTTTGAAAACCTTTTCCTATGAAACTGAAAGGCTCTCATCTTTCATATTTGGCACAGAGCATCATGTTCAGGTCCTCTACAAAAGTTATATTAATTATGGCCCAGGGGTGGGCAGTTTTCAATAGAAACATATAGTGAAAACGTTGAAAATCTTCTCCTGAAACTAGAAGGTTCTCAGCTTTCATATTTGGCACATAGCATCATGTTCAGGTCCTCTACAAAAGTTATATAAATTATTGCCCTGGGGATAAAATTGGCCCCGCCCCAGGGGTGGGCAGTTTTCAATGGAAACAAATAGTGAAATCTTTGAAAATCTCCTCTGAAACTGGAAGGCGCTTAGCTTTCATATTTGGCACATAGCATCCTGTTCAGGTCCTCTACAAAAGTTATATGAATTGTGGCCCTGGGGTCAAAATTGGCCCCGCCCCAGGGGTGGGTAGTTTTCAGTAGAAACATATGGAGAAAACTTTGAAAATCTTCTCCTCTGAAACTGAAAAGTTCTCAGCTTTCATATTTGGCTCATAGCATCATGTTCAAGTCCTCTGCTCAAGTGATTGGAGTTCTTTAAAAACTTCTTTTTTAATCTTAAAGTAGCTCTCTAGTTATCGTGGCTCTTTTTGTCTGTTTTCTAAATTTTCTGTTAATATGCGCGCACCCAAAACGGCAGAACAGTCAGTAAGATGACGGCGGCCGTCAATTGGTAGAAGAAGTAGAACAGGGGATACCCTGATCCGGGTCTACTCTGTTTGAAAGCACGTGAAAAAGCGTCGATGTTTTCAGAACTTTTGCTTATGTTCCCGGGTCATGTCAGGTAATACACTTTTAGCTGAATTCGTAACGTAAGGTGAAAAGGTGAAAACTGTGAAAATCGCCTCTGATTGTCTAGTGAGCGATATCTGGGCCATCATGACCCTCTTGTGATATATTGATAATATTTCAAATTCCTGCGGGTATACATATATGACATATATGAAGAGTTAACTCTATGTAATCACCAGTTCATATGGTTTTCTACCGAGATTATTCAAATTATTACCCCTGGGTCAAAAATGGCCCGGCCCTGGGGCTTATCAGTTTTTCATATGAAAAGCTTTAAGAATCTTCTCCAAAACTATAAGGCAGAGACCTTTAATATTTGGTATATAGCGCTATCTAATAGTTTTCTACCAAGATTGTTCAAATTATGTCCCCTGGGTTGAAAATGGCCCCGCCCAGGGGCATATCAGTTTTTCATAGGAAAGTTTTAAAAAATCTTCTTCTCTTAAAAATCTTTAAAAGTATTCTCTGAACTTGTAAGGCATATACCTTAGATATTTGGTATGTTGCATTATCAAATAGTCCTCTACCAAGATTTTCAAATTATGAACCCCGGATCAAAAATGGCCCGCCCTGGGGCTTAACAGTTTTTCATAGGAAAATCTTTAAAATATCTTCTCCTCCAAATCTGTAAGGTCTAGACTCTTTATATTTAGTATGTAGCATCATCTAATGGTTTTCTACCAAGATTTTTCAAATTATGTAATCTGTCATTGAAATCATTAATCTGTTATTAACAGGTGAGCGATTAAGGGCCATCATGGCCCTCTTGTCAAAACTAATAACATAAAAAACTAATGATCCCAAAGGACCAGAAAATATAACAACACTGAGAATGAAGTACGGGGCGACTTTTTACGACCGTCACACAAGCACTTAACACCTGCTGTTGTGAAATACATATATTCTGAAAATGGGTGATGCTTCGAAATCAAAAGTATAAATGCAAAACGAGAAAATTGCAGACTCGAACATATCAATATTCGTCTATTTAATTTTTGTTTCGGCCATAAATTCCATAGCTGGAAATTCTTGCAGGGAAACTATATAGGCCATGACTTTTCTGTCAGCTTTATGATAAAGGTAATGCGCACGCTAATTGAATTCGGGATTGTGAATGTAGTTTAGTTAGTAAGTTTTCAACATCAAACGCCGATGCTTGCCTATAGCTGAATTAATATGTAAGAGGTATTTACGTTATGAATATTGATTAGCTGAATTTATTATGTCACCCCCATTTATGGGGAGACATATTATTTTTGTCAGAGTTGTCTGTCTGTCCATCCGTCCTGTCCGTCCGTCCGTCTGTCCGTCACAAACTTGCGTCGCGCGTATCTCTGAAACCAGTCTCCAAACTTCACAGGAATGTTCACCAGCATGAGTTGTTGTGCACCTAGGGTTTTTGAATTGTCTCCCCTGATAATTGTTGAGTTATTGCCTCTGATATGAACACTTAAATTTATAAAAACTTTGTGTTGCGCGTATCTCTGGAACCAGTAGGGCTAGAGTCACCAAACGTCACAGGATTGTTCACTACCATGAGTTGTTTTGCACTTGGGGTTTTTGAATTGTCTCCACCTGTTAACTTTGGAGTTACTGCCCTTGGTGACTTAAAATTAGACAAACTTTACTTAGTGTTGTGCATATCTCTGAAACCACTAGGGCTAGAGTAACCAAACTTCACAGGAATGTTGACCAGCATGAGTTGCTGTGCACCTGGGATTTTTTAATTGTCTCCCCCTGATAACTATGGAGTTATTGCCCCTGATATAACTTAAGAATAGAGAAACTTTGTGTCATGCATATCTTTAAAACCACTAGGGATAGAGTCACCAAACTTTACAGGAATGTTGACCAGCATGAGTTGTTGTGCACCTGGTGTTTTTGAATTGTCTCCCCCTGATAACTCTGGAGTTACTGCCCCTTATGACTGAAAATAAGAAAAACTTTACTTTGTGTCGCTCGTATCTCTGAAACTAATAGTACTAGAGTCACTATACTCCACAGGAATGTTGAACAGCATGAGTTGTTGTGCACCTGGGGTTTTTGAATTGTGTCCCCCTGATAATTGTTGTGTTATTGCCCCTAATATGAACACTTAAATTTATACAAACATTGTGTCATGCCTATCTCTGAAACCAGTAGGTCTAGAGTCACCAAACTTCACAGGAATGTTGACCAACATGAGTTGTTGTGCACCTCGGTTTTTAGCTCACCAGAGCACAAAGTGCTCAGGGTGAGCTTTTGTGATCGCCTGATGTCTGTCATCTGTCGGCGTTTGTTGTGCGTCATGCAGTGTGCGTCGTGCGTCGTCAACAATTTAAACCTTTAAAAGTCTTCTCCTCTGAATCTACAGGGTTCTCAGCTTTCATCTTTGGTACATAGCATCACCTATAGGTCCTCTACAAAAGTTATATAAATTATGTCCCTGGAGTCAAAATTGGCCCCGCCACGGTCCTAGGGGTGGCCAGTTTTCTCTAGCTGACTGTTGTTTTCTGTACAAGTTGCAGAATGCTGGGTTCACTTAGGTTAGGCATTGGGAAAACTTAAAAAATCTTCTTGTCAAAAGCTACATGTCACAGAGCTTAGATATTTGGTGTATAGATTTACTTAGTATACCTTATTGAAATTGGTTAGTATCATAGTTCTGAGGTTAAAATTGGCCCTGCCCTGTTGGTTATACTTTAAAATAGACTTTTACACTATAAAGGTTCCCCTGAGCTAGAAGGACCTCAGATACTCAGTCTGTGTTACGCAATCACTGGAGAGGTCAAATTCCTGGTCAAAACTCTTTAAAGTTGTCTTCTTCAGAATTAGTGTCTGTTTGTTCACACTGTTTTTAACCCATTCCCTCATAGGCTGTTTTCAGATCCTACCTCTTTGAATAAATCTACTGATAAGGAGCATTACTTAGAGAAAAGGAAATTTTCAGAATTATGTAGATTTGAAACCATTGTGATAAATTAAGCATT
Organism: Azorinus chamasolen; assembly: GCA_963576725.1. Classification (NCBI taxonomy): domain Eukaryota; kingdom Metazoa; phylum Mollusca; class Bivalvia; order Cardiida; family Solecurtidae; genus Azorinus; species Azorinus chamasolen. Next base: position 46,797,924 of record OY755238.1, on the reverse strand, counting down.
TACTTATAAAGCAAATGCTCTATTTATCACAATGGTTTCATAAAGTGACTATTACAGAGGCGTAGAAAGGCGTGTTTAGCTCACCAGAGCACAAAGTGCTCAGGGTGAGCTTTTGTGATTGCCTGATGTCCGTCGTGCGTCGTCCGTCGTCCCGCGTCAACAATTTGAACCTTTAAAAATCCTCTCCTCTGAATCTATAGGGTTCTCAGCTTTCATATTTGGCACATAGCATCATGTGTAGGTCCTCTACAAAAGTTATATAAATTATGCCCCTGGGGTCAAAATTGGCCCCGCCCCAGGGGTGCATTGTTTTCTATAGAACCATATAGTGAAATCTTTGAAAATCTTCTTGTCTGAAACTGGAAATATTTCGGCTTTCATATTTGGCACATAGCATCATGTTCAGGTCCTATACAAAAGTTATATAAATTATGCCCCTTTGGTCAAAATTGGCCCCACCCCAGAGGTAACCAGTTTCTTAGAGCAGGCTGCTGTTTCAACTAATTCAAACTGACCATTATTTACTGGGAGACTACTAGTACACACTCCAATACCCTCTGCACTCTGTGCAATTACTGTCTGCAAATAATGTTATCTGCTGCAAAAGTTTCCTTCCATATCTTTTCAAAAACAAATGTCAGAGTGAAAGACAGTTTGGACCCTAATGAGATGCCAAGTTACTTTGTATCTCATCTGGATCCAAACTTGATCCAGACTGTTTGAAAGGTTATTATTAATGCAAAAAACCAAAGCAAGTTGCTGGTGTAATATTAGCAGGCTAAAGGTATAGGACCTTTTAAAGAGTGAGTGACCAGCCATAAGCATATTGACTAGGGATAATTGCAGGTCACTTATGCATATGGATGGGTTTTCCTGGTTCACTAAACTTGTATATAACCAGGGCTAAATGCTAGCTAACCCAAACCGAAATCGCAAGCTCATTTTGGCTAGGATTAAGTTTGCAACAAGCTTGCAGTTGCAAGCCAATTAAGGGAGACTGGCTTGAGTCTGGGTTTTGAAGTCTTAGTATGCACCAGATTCTCATATCTCTAGTATGTTTTCTTTGGCTAAAGTGTCAGTTTTAGTTTTGATGTGGTGATAAGTGACTCAGCATTTCATCTGGATTGAAACTGTTTAAAAGTTCATTATGTATTCACTAAAGCATGCTAAGACCCATTCAATTCACGTTGCATACTAGTGACAAATTTGTGATTACCTAAGGCTATACAGACAGCTGGGATCCAGATGAGATGCAATGTAACTTGGGAGCCAAACTAACACACTATGGTCTCCATTATTGTTAAAAGAGAAAAGTAGAAGAATAAAATTTACTTTAACAAAGAAGTGTAGCAGACAATATTTTTGCAGAGGGGTGGCCAGTTTTCAATAGAAACATAATTATAGTGGAAACTTTGAAATTCTTCTCCTCTTAAACTGGAAAATTTCTTAGCTTTCATATTTGACAGATAGCACCATGTTCAGGTCCTCTACAAAAGTTGTATAAATTGTGCCCCTGTGGTCAAAGTTGGCCCTGCCCCAGGGCCTGCTAGTTTTCTATAGAAACATATAGTGAAAACTTTGAAAATCTTCTCCTCTAATTGTCTGGTGAGCGATGTCAGGGCCATTCTGGCCCTCTTGTTATGGAGGAAAGGGTTAATGCATATCAATCTTACAATTAACTCAAGTACAAACCACATTTGAAGTTACATACAGGTATGCGTCAGATCAGAATCCAAACTGTGTGCTAATTTCAGTCAAGTCATGCTAAGAAATAAAGCCCCACCCCAGGGGTGGCCAGTTTTCTATAGAACATAGTGAAAACTTTGAAAGTCTTCTCCTGATTGTCTGGTGAGCAATACCAGGGCCATCATGGCCCTCTTGTTTGAATTGTCTCCCCTGATAATTGTTGAGTTATCACGCCAGATATGATAACTTAAAATTAGAGAAACGTTGTGTCTTGCATATCTTTATAACCAGTAGGGATAGAATCACCAAACTTCACAGGAATGTTTACCAGCATGTGTTGTTGTGTACCTGGTGTTTTTTTTAATTGTCCCCCCAGATAAAAATGGAGTCATTGCCCCTGATGACTTAAAATTAGACCCTGATAACTTTGAAGTTACAGACATTACACTTGTGTATTGGAAAGAGGAAGGGATGGGAGACAAATGTTTTTGTGACAAAAACAAACCTCTAGTTATTTCACATAATTATATGAACACGATAACCTTGGTAATAGCAGAATAGTGTCAGCAAGCAGAGCAGAACATGACTACATATCTACAAGAGCTATGTGACCTGGATCAAATCTACAAACATGTAAATATACTCAAAAAAGAAGTTATGGGTCACTGGATAGTTTCCCATATAGATCAATGTATGCACTACACAACTTTGACACTCCGTATCTTTTACAAATATTGCTTAATCGCAACGAAATTTACAGGTGTAATTGTAAGAGGTTCAATAAACTGATTAAGAGGACATTTTTACCTGTGGGGTTGTTATGCACCTCCGTGGATAAAAAAGTGAAAAATGTTGTTTTTCACAAAAAATGCAGTTTTCAACATATGTCATTTGTTCAAGATACTGAAAATCTATTCAATATTGGACACTGGAAAAGCGAAAGGTTTATCAAATGCTTGACATACCAAAGACATGTTTATGGGTATTCCAGGTAAGAGTAAATTCAGTTTTTAGTAAATTTCAGAAATTCCAAAATTTCATTTATTTTAATCTATGGATGCCAGTATGATCTGGACGTAACTCAATTTCACTGGAAATCTTAGTTTGAAACTTTGAAATTAATAACTCCTTTAAATTTTGTTGAACTTCATCGTAGCATAATTAAGGGAAATATAGGACGCCAAAGTTGTAGGGCCATTGCGTAAACCCTATGGGAAATGTACCTCTGACCCTTTAATATTTTAGCTCACCTGAGCCAAAGGCTCAAGGTGAGCTATTGTGACCGCTAGTCGTCCGTCTGTCCGTCTGTCTGTCCGTTCACCTTTATTTCAAATGACTTCTCCTAAACCACTGGGAGGATTTCAACCAAATTTCACAGAAATGTACCTTAGGGTATCTCTATCAAGTTTGTTCAAATCATGACCTGCGGGCAAAAAATGGCCCGCCCCACTACTTTTAAAGGTTTTTTTTAAATCTTTAAAAATCTTCTTCTCTGAAACCACAATTTCTAGAGCTTTGGTATTTGGTATATAGCATCATCTAATGGTCCTTTACCAAGTTTGTTCAAGTGATGACCCCGGGCCAAAAATGGCCCTACCCTGGGGCTTGTAGTTTTTACATACTTATTAGCTCACCAGAGCACTTTTGTGCTCAGGGTGAGCTTTTGTGATCGCCTGATGTCCGTCGTCCGTCGTGCGTCGTCGGGCGTCAACAATTTCAACCTTTAAAACTCTTCTCCTCTGAATCTACAGGGTTCTCAGCTTTCATCTTTGGTACATAGCATCATCTGTAGGTCCTTTACAAAAGTTATATAAATTATGCCCCTGGGGTCAAAATTGGCCCTGCCCCAGGGGTTTTCAGTTTTCAATAGAAACATATAGTGAAAACTTTGAAATTCTTCTCCTCTCAAACTAGAAGGTACTCAGCTTTCATATTTGGCACATAGCTTCAACTTCAGGTCTTCTACAAAAGTTATATAAATTATGCCCCTAGGGTCAAAATTGGCCCCACCCCAGGGATTCACAGTTTCTTTTTAGCTGACTGCATAAACAGCCCATGGGATCACTATATATGGATAGGAAAAACTTTGAAACTCTTCTTGTCAAAACTACATGTCCCAGAGCTTAGATATTTGTGGTATAGATTAACTTAGCATGCCTTAATGAGTTTTGAAAATATCATAGTTCTGAGGTTAAAATTGGCCCTGCCCTGTGTATATATTCTTTTTCACTTCTACAGCCTAAAGGTTCTACAGGTTAAAGTTTTCCTAATCCAGTGCTCTGATAAGACTCGCTGGCCAGAGTGTATTGGTAATCACCCTTAGCCTGATCAGTAGAGTAGAAATTGTGTTTAGACAAATTACACACACTCATTTTAGATTGAGAAAACTTTGTGGACAATACTCAAAATGCAGAAAGCTCTTAAAGCTTTTTTCCATATCTATGCCCTGCATTAAACTGCCAGCTATCAATATATATCCCATAACTGTATCTGCTGTGAAGTTCAGCTTAATACAAATTCAAGTGTTCTATTGCATCTTGGAGAGCAGTGTCTATTTTTAGCTGGCTATTTTAAGCATACATCTCCCTTTCACACTTTTTGATTACAACTGGATTGCCTCTCTTCTGGATAATGGCAGTTGCAAATTAGATCTGATCTGTAAATAGAACAATTAACCCTTTACTCCATAAATATGCATTTCTACACCTTTGCAAACAGAATAGCAGCTGTCTGATCAGGGTCTGATCTGTTTGTCAATGGAATTTGAAATATATTTCTTTACTTTCTAAAATGGCTATACTGTCCCACTTTCCATATTTCATTACAACTATTTTGTCCATGAATATTCACTAGGTATTGACATTTTGAATAAACATAGAACAGGGGAAGGGTTAAAAGTACATCAATCTTAAGGTAAGATATGAATAATAATATGAACTCATGAAGATGTAATGAAAATATCTGAAATTTTGAACATAAGTATAGATTAATTTATTCTTTCTGAATTAAAATTTGCAGCACCCCAGGGCCGGCTAGTTTACTATAGAAACATATAGTGAAATCTTTGAAAATCTTCTCTCCTGATTGTCTGGTGAGCGATGTCAGGGCCATTCTGGCCCTCTTGTAAAGGGAAACCTTTAAAAAATCTTCTCGTCTGAAACCACATAATCTAGAGCTAAGATATTTGGTATGAAGCATCACCCAATATACCACTACCAAGTATGTTCAAATAATGACCCCTGGGCCAAAAATGGTCTCATCCTGGGGCTTTAGACTTCTTAACATCAGAAACTACAGTTAAAAAGTTTCCCCCTTAGCAATTTCCTCACAGTTATTTCCCTTGTCTCATCAGCATAGACATAAGGGACAAAGGGAGATAATTGCATTGGAGTTCTAGTACCTCCTGAATAGTTATTCTATTTGTAACTATTTATGATAAAATATGGAAGGCGGATCAGTGTAGCTGTTTTAGAATTAGCAAACAGCAGACCCTGATCCTATAGGAACCACCTTATCTGGGTCTACTCTGTTTGCAGATGCATGGAAACAAGTTTATATGAGGGAAATTAAGAGTTAAATAGACTTCTTCCCATCAGAAACTACAGTTAAAAGGTAACAGCACTGGGCAGTAAAATCTCTCCAGGTCAATGCATGACTCTTAACTCTTTGCACGCTAGTGGTGAAACTGTGATTACATATGCAAACAGTTTGGATCCAGATGAGAGGCCGCATAATGCGAACTGTTTGTCATCTTAACCATATTTTTTGCCAAGAAATGAAAGTAAGTTTATTTTAAGAATTGAAGCAGATGACAATATCTTTTTGTTGCAGACGAAAAATTAAAGGCATTTTGAAAGGAATACTGACCCATTAACCCCATAGTATGTAGTGTGAGTGATTTGTGGTGCTACACAGCTAGTTGTTATCATAGGTCTTTGCCCAATGTTATGTTTGTTTCTGCAGTTAATTTATTTGATTGGAAAAAAAATAGTTTCATTATGATCATTTATTTTAATAAATTTTATTATGCGAGTCTTCATTAATTGCATTTAGTTGAAATTTAGGTGTTTAATAAAGTCTTTTTTCCTTGCTACTAATTGTATTTATTTTAATTTGATTTTTAAAACAAATAATAATCAAAATTATTGTCAATCAATAATTAATGTTACTAAAAAAATTAGTAACAGTTACTCTTCTCAATTTCAATTGTTAAAAAAACTAATGACCCGTTTTATTGATTTATCATCAGATATTCACACTTAGAGCTAGAATTATTTCTAAACACCTATTAACCCTTTGCCTGTTTGCTTTGACAAAAATTGATCTGGGTCTACTCTGTTTGCTAATGCGTAAAAACATGTTGTTTCCATGAAGAGAAGTTTTAGCTTTGATAAAAACTGTAAAATCAAATATATATCTTGTCAAATGCAAACAGAGCAGACCCTGATCAGACAGCTTCTATAGGAGTCGTCTGATCTGGGTCTACTCTTATTTCTAATGCGTAAAACACATTATTTCTGTGAAGAGAAGTTTTTGCTTTGACAAAAACTGTAGAATCAGATCTATATATTGTGTCAAAAGAAACCGAGCAGGCCCTGATCAGACAGCTTCCGAAGGAGTCGTCTGATCTGGGTCTACTCTGTTTGCTAATGCGTAAAAACAGGTTTATATGAGGGAAAGGGTTAAACGATTTTAAAGATATTTTTATTGGTCATTTCACACAAAAACTGGCATTATGTACTGCCTAGCACTTTATTTGCCAATATACCTGGATCAAGGTATAATTGCATAGCTTTATTGACGTCATTTGAATTTTTTTTTAGGCATTTTGACCTAAGACAAAATTGGCACAAGTTGTAAACTGTTTAGATCTTGGTCAACCAGTCACTTGGTATTAGATCTGAATCCAGTTCAAGCTTATTCAGCAGTGAAAGGGTGAAAGCAGTGCACTAAGCTTCTATCATCCGCTAGAAATGTTGTCCACTGAAAAATTAACATTGTCAATATATTACTGTAACTCCGGTGAGCGATATAGGGCCAATGGCCCTCTTGTTTGAGTATGTCTCTATATCAAGTTGAGGGTTATTCATAGAATCTTAATACCAGGTGAAAGTGTTGCAAAAGCTTAATACCAGATGAAAGTAATGCAAAAGGGATCCAAAATAAGATACACATGTAAGTTTCAAGTTTTGTAATGCATTAATGTCATTTGAATCCAAGCTGTGATTGCAAATGTCAGACCAGGCGTTGTGCAGGGTAAACGTTCAGAATCCACATACTCGTTTGTTTATGCATTGAATAGATGTGAACTGTATAAAACTCTTACAGAGGTCAAGTCAAGAATAATAGTGGTCTACGGTTGAAACATTTTCATGATCTCTTCCTTCTAAACTGAATCTTCTTTCTTGATTAAATGTTTTGAAAGGAGTCCCCATTTCTTACTGTGAAAATCTGGAATAGGCTTTGAATTTCCTGTTTTGACTTTTCCATCTTTGGATCGTTTTCTTATGTCCGAATGTCACATGTATCATCTGTCAACCCTTTACTCCATAGTTATTTGATTTAATACATAAACACACATCATAGATTGATAAAGGGGAACATTTTTAAAACCTTGCAGACGTAGTTGACCCATATCGTACGGCTTCTGTTGGATCTGACTGATCAGGGTCTGCTCTTGGTTTTTGGTGTACAATTGATTCTACAATTTCTACCATGGCTGAAAATTCCCCTGTTCATGTGCCTTTTGTGCCATTGTAAACATATTCATGTTACTATTTGTTACCGGAATAATTATGAAGTAAAGGGTTAAATGATGTGAATATATATTAAAAAACACAATAACAAAAACGAATTGAAATACAAGTCACTCTGGATGTCCGTGTATTCAAACTTAGGCGAAAGGAGGTACTTTCATACTCGAGGTCTCCGGATTCTGCATGGGAGTACTCATCAGCCGGCAATGGAAATTGCCTTCTGCAATAATTGCTATCTACTTTATTATCAGTTTATTATACCCCCCTTTTGAAAAAATGGGGGTATATTGCTTTGCACATGTCGGTCGGTCGGTAGATCGATGGTTTCCGAACGATAACTAATAAACGACTTGGCATAGAATCTTCAAACTTGCTGTGGTGGTTGGTCATGACAAGTAGATGACCCCTATTGTTTTTGACGTCACTAGGTCAAAGGTCAAGGTCACAGTGACCTAAAATGGTGAAATAGTTTCCGATCAATAACTGCTCAAGGGTTTGGCTTGGGATCTTCAAACTTGCTGTGGTGGTTGGTCATGACCACTAGATGACCCCTATTGTTTTGAGGTCACTAGGTCAAAGGTCAAGGTCACCATGACCTGAACTGGTTAAATGGTTTCCGATCAATAACTGCTCAAGGGTTTGGCTTAGAATCTTCAAACTTGCTGTGGTAGTTGGTCATGACCACTGGATGACCCCTATTGTTTCTGAGGTCACTAGGTCAATGGTCAAGGTCACTATGACCTTAACTGATAAAATGGTTTCTGATCAATAACTGCTCAAGGGTTTGGCTTAGGATCTTCAAATTTGCTTAAGTGGTTGGTCATGACAACTAGATGAGCCCTTTTTGAGGTCACTAGGTCAAAGGTCAAGGTCACCATGACCTTGACTGGTGAAATCGTTTCCGATCAATAACTGCTCAAGGGTTTGGCTTAGGATCTTCAAACTTGATGTGGTGGTTGGTCATGACCACTAGATGGCCCCTATTGTTTTTGAGGTCACTAGGTCAAAGGTCAAGGTCACCATGACTTTAACTGGTTAAATGGTTTCTGATTAATAACTGCTCAAGGGTTTGGCTTAGAATCTTCAAACTTGCTGCAGTAGTTGGTCATGGCGACTGGATGACTCCTATTGTTTTTGAGGTCACTAGGTCATAGGTCAAGGTCACCATGACCTTAACTGGTAAAATGATTTCTAATCAATAACTGCTCAAGGGTTTGGCTAAGTATCTTCAAATTTGCTTTGGTGGTTGGTCATGACAACTAGATGAGCTCTGGGTTTTTTAGGTCACTAGGTCAAAGGTCAAGGTCACCATGACCTTAACTCATGAAATGGTTAACAATCAATAATTGCTCAAGGGTTTGGCTTAGGATCTTCAAACTTGCTGTGGTCGTTGGCAAACTTGCTGTGGTCGTTGGTCATGACCACTAGATGACCCCTATTGTTTTTAGGTCACTAGATCAAAGGTTAAGGTCACCATGACATTAACTGGTGAAATGGTTTCCATTCAATAACTGCTCAAGGGTTTGGCTTAGGATCTTCAAACTTGCTGTGGTTGTTGGTCATGACAACTAGATGACCCCTATTGTTTTTTAGGATACTAGGTCAAAGATCAAGGTCATCGTGAGCTTAACTGATGAAATGGTTTCGGATTAATAACTTCTCAATGGTTTGGTTCGGGATCTTAAAACTTGCTGTGGTAGTTGGTCGTGACCACTAGATGACCCCTATAGTTGTTGAGGTCATTAGGTCAAAGGTCAAGGTCACCATGACCTTAACTTGTGAAATGTTTTCAGATCAATAAATGATCAGTGGTTTGGCTTAGAATCTTCAAAGTTGCTGTGGTGATTAGTCATGACCACTAGATGACATCTATAGTTGAGGTCACTAGATCAAAGGTCAGGGGGTCTGGGGGTATACATGTTTTACAAACATCTCTTGTTTACTTTACAATTATGATAGTTTATTTAGAAGATTAAACGAGACTTACCTGTAAGTTGATAAGAACTATCTCCATGTAATCTACATGCACTTTGGTGGGCAAAGTTAAATGAGACTTACCTGTAAGTTGAAGTTTGATCGAGATTCTCCGAAGCACAAAGACATGATGATGAGCTAATTTATGATGGGCTTATCGGCCCCCCACAGGTCATTATTCAAAGCTGCTGCGAGTGAACACCAGGAACGGAGAGTATCAAAACTAATGTTATGCCTGAACTAAAGTGACACATAAAAGACACAACGTTTGTGTAATAGAAACATGATTTTTACATTTATCCATGAGTAAATGTTAAACTCAGGGTCGGTTTTAAGGGTGGCAAATGAGCTCATCATCATGTCTTTAAGCTTCGGAGAATCTCGATCAAACTTCAACTTACAGGTAAGTCTCATTTAATATTCTAATTCTCCTTCAGCACAAAGCCATGTGATGGTCTCATATGAGATTTTAAAGAGTGTTTATGAGCAGCTGGCAAAAAACCAGAGCTATGACAGCAATTGATATTGCTCTATGTATACTATTATTAAATTTTGCCCACCAAAGTGCATGTAGATTACATGGAGATAGTTCTTATTAGCCACCGACAACACATTATCAGCAAATGATACACTGGCCATTTGTTTTGTTATAAACGTTGAGCATAAACATGGGTCATACTATTCTGCACAGTTGTGTATGTTCTGAAGGCACTTTTACTCTTTTAGACTAAGTATAGTACCATGTATAGCCCTGTGTATGTACTTGTGGCAATGCCTGAGAAGTTAACACTGACTTGAGCTATCATGTTACTGCCCATTGTGGCTGATTTCTCTACACTCTACACTACTCTACCTCACCATCTTATAAAGGATAGACTTATTAAATTAATAGAAAAAACCTTTGCCAGAGAAAACAAAATGTTCATTGCTTGTAATGTTCAACGTTCATTCTTTTCGAATTCAGAAGTTGAACATTACACAATGTGGACTTGCCTTGATGTTTGTAGATCTCTAACCTTTCTTTTAGATAATATATTTGTGCGTTATGGAGATACCATATATCGTCAAGTTGTTGGTATACCCATGGGTACAAATTGTGCCCCTCTTGTTGCAGATTTGTTTTTGTATTGCTACGAGAGGGATTTTATGCTTAGCTTAAAACCTGATACACAGACCGATATTGTTAATGCTTTTAATAAAACTTCAAGGTATTTAGACGATATTTTGAATTTAGATAATCCTTATTTTGATACTATGGTTTCTTCAATCTACCCAAAAGAACTGTCTTTAAACAAAGCTAATCAATCTGACATTAATGCTTCATTTTTAGATTTGAATCTTTCAATTACAAATGATAAAGTTTCGTCCAAAGTATACGATAAAAGAGAAGATTTTAATTTTAAAATTGTTAATTATCCTTTTCTAGATGGGGATGTGCCACGTTCTACATCTTATGGTGTTTATATTTCTCAACTTATTAGGTTTGCCCGAGCCTGTTCTTTGCTTGAAGATTTTAACAGACGTAATTTAGTTATAACTGATAAACTTCTTAAGCAAGGTTACAGATATCACAAACTTCGGAAAACCTTTTCTAAATTTTATTATCGAAATTTACCTCTCATTAGTAAATATAATTGCAATCTACGGACGTTACTGCGACAAGGCATTTCTCAACCAGAATTTTATGGGGATGTTATCTACAAACTTAGGAAAATTCGGGGTCATATCCATTTTCATGATTTGTTTATAAAACGCATTAAAAAATTTAAAAAGAAAGGTTATGATCCTATTATATTGCAACACACTGCATGTTTGGTTATCGACCCTTTTACAGTCGGTAGCTACGCTTCCCTCTTTGCTTGCGCGATGACAGGCCGAGGGTAGTACTCTATGATGGTATACTCTTAAACTTGGATACAGGAGGAGCTTACCAGACTCATGTATTATTTTTTCCCTGTCGTGCCCTTAACGGCTTGCCTGCAGGTGCTCTGACTTCAGCAAAGTCATTGAGTACATATTTGACGGATTGTCACAGTTATTATGCTATGTTTTACATGTTGTCCTGTGTTCACCGTCGTCTATGTTGTGGGTAAGTCCAGCGGGGATACCTTTATTTACAATATTTGTAAAGCTAGGGTGACTTTGAGAGAAGTGTGAGGTTAGGACGTCCGTAAACCGGTTTAAACCCCCAGTGGTGTTTTTGCTGCTGACCGTGCCAAGGCGGTACTCTCTTTGTCACCCTTCCTTTTGTTTGCCTTGCGTCTTTGTGCTTGTGGTTTGTTCATGTTGTGGAACGTTTGTCCCTGTTTCTTGTGTGTCTTTTGGTGTTTTCATTTCGTGTGTTTGTGTGCGTTTGGGTGTGTGGTTGTGTGTGTGTGTGTCATGCTGTCTATCGGTGTTTTGGTGGTGGTTGCGTCTTGCATGTGGCTTTGCCTGCTTGACTTTACTACTTTTCCAATTATGATAACTGAGGAATAATTTATGGACATTACCTCTAAAAGTTTTTGTGTCGGCTAAAGACATGTGTATCCAAGGGCTTCAAATGGTGACCCGGTCTATTCTGATTCTGTTTCATCAATCTATGAATGCAAATTTCAATAACACCCTATCAATGTGTGAATGGTCCTTGTTTCAGTTGAACTCTCTGTCCAGACGCTTAGTGCCACTCTTAACAGTTTAAGAGATAGGCTATCTGTGGGAGACTGTGCCTTCAAACAATTAAGTACTAATGAGACAGTCCAGGTAGGCAGGGCTGCCTGATGTTTAAGGACCCAAACATAAATATGGTGATAATGGGACGTGTCCCCACAGAATAATTGCTGCCTTTCACCACAATTAATGATAAAAGAAAACTCCTAGCCATATGGATAGCACTATAAGATACTCCCACAGAAAAACACAGATCCTAAAAAATGTACAACACCATGCAAAAATGAATGTCGTTTTTGTTCCAGTGCAAATTCCACTAAGAAAGATATACTTTATATTGTGCTTAAGTTTTAATTATCCATGAATGTATAATTAAAGCAATGGCACTGTCTAGTTATAAATAGCCATATGACACAAGACATACATGTACTAGCACTAACACTGTTCAGCTGTGGAACAGGGGATGACTTCCTTATTCTGTCCCTAGTAATTAAAAGGAAGTGTTAACAAGTTTATTCCTTGGAGCTTGAACACACATTGTTTGATAACACTGGGTACCACAACTTGGGAGTCCAATGTGGCACAATGACACTTGCAAGTCATCATCAGAATTCCATCAGAATAAAGGTCGGAAAAACTGAATCAATAGGGTTGACCCAATGCGAATTAAAGCATTAATACTTTCTGCACCAGGATCTGGTAACCAAGAAATATACCTGTCTGTCAGGTGATTCAATCTTTAGGCAAATAATTCAATATATGGCATGAAATACGTACTTCTGCTATCTTAGACTGGATTTTGAAATATTCCACTCAATAATGTTATGGCAAATGAGACATTCCTTATCAGTAAATATATTTTCTCTGACAAAACATGGCCCTGCAATTAGCCAAAGATTGAGGTTCATTCCCAAAATGTAGTTGGCCAAACTTCCTTGAAACTTGCATACCTTAAATGACTACTGGTGTCACTAGGAAATTGATATTAATTTGAGAAAATTCATACGGCTGAAGACCGTTGTCCTCATGTACTGATATCGCTGCATTGTTTATTGAATATCGCAATGCAAATATATGATAAGTGAATCCGTTTACAGTAGAAATAGTCATGCAAGTCGGTAAGAAAATAAATTTTGGAGGGCTGTACAGGGTTTTTAGGAAGTGTACACCGGTATTCGAAATACCTCGTATGCAGATGTTTTTGGCAGTTCAGCAACGGCACATGTACTATTGAACACTCGGTAAGGTTTCATTACCACCAAATACTTTTAACTAGTGTTATAATATTTAGTAAGCTATCAGACTTGAAATATCTGATGGTGAAACACACACACACGCGCGCGCACATTGTATGCTTCTGTGCAGAAATTGTGGAGGGAACAACTCATGGAACAGCTGGTGTTCATACTTTCCCGGTTCTATGTTTATTCCAGATTCCAATACCTACTGAATATTTATGGAATAATGAAAAACGGAACATTGTAGCCATTTTGGAATGTAAACAAGATATTTCATTTTCCATTAGCAAACAGCAAACCATGATCAGACGGCTCTTCGGTATTTGTTCGCATATTGAGAGTTTTTCGCCGTTTCCATCGAGTTAGACATCTATTTGGTAGAAGTACGTCGCAATTGTGACACAATGAGCTCAGCTGGTAGAGGACTATGACATTGTTTTCAGTGCTCCCGTAACTTGTTTTCTACACAATATCTCGTGTGTAGCCATTTGATATCTAATGTGGAAATTAATTCACATAACAATTTAACTGGACTGTTTTCGAGATTTGCTGAACATTTACATAATTGACTGTGTTCTGTCAAATTCACTGAGACCTTTAGAAGTGGCTCAGGCAAGTTATTTTCTTGTTCCGAGAATGAAATTTCGATGAAAAATAGTTTGGTTAATACAAATTCAACTGTATGTCGCAGTTTGAAAGGTGTTCACATCCATCACGGTAACCGTACAGCAACCGCATTCACAGACCATCGCCTTGGAAATCAAAACATATTTGTCCTAATATTTGCTACTGGTCCAACCGAGTACGTGCGATTGCGTCATTCCTGCAAAAATGAAGATGGCGCATAAAATATACGCTGTGACAACCTCAAAATTTATTAGTTACCTGCATCTGAGTTGATGATTTTCCCATTTCCTGTAGTAATATTTTGATTTCGGCCAATAGAAACGTTTGTCGGATAATATATTGTAACTTCAGTCGCTAAGCTATTTTTCAGACAAGGCAAAAGCAGATGGCGGGACTAATACACCCTGTAGTCCCAGCGAGGTCACTGCCACTTGGCAGAACACTGCTGGTTATATGATGTAATACATAAACACACATCATAGACTGATGAAAGTGTACACTTAGATGCATATATATATAAGACACTTAACTTTAGTCGGCCAAGTTTTGCACTGAACCATTGAAATAGGGAAGCAAATTTGAAATAATTTAAAAGAAATGTTACTATGCAGGGTGTCCAAAAAAAACAAAAACCCGGAACCCTGGATCAAATGGATTTCCATTTTCTTAACCAATGTAACCGAATACTTTAAAATAAAAATGTTTACTGTTGTACATAGATGTCGTTTGTGCACATGTCTGCCAGCATTCTCTAAAAGATATGTATTGGTTTTAAAGTATGAGTATTTTAATGAATGCACCTAAAATTTGCTTTAATATGATATTCGTACATTGCATAGTCTATGTCTAAAATATGTTTAAAACGGAGTTTTGGGTGCTTTCATTTAAATGCTGATATCTTAAAAACCAATGAATATGTTCAGACACAATTTAGATCTACAACGTACGGCATTTAATGTTGTATCTACTAAGCTACATGTATATATACTTTTAATTTAAGTTGGCAATATTGACAGGACTGGGATAACAGGTCTTAATCCCGGGTTCCGTTTTTTGGGACACCCTGTACATGTAGTTAATAAATAACTGAAGTTAATTTGCTTTTGTATGTTTTTATTTCCTTTACTTTTCATAGAACCATGCTATAAAATTACCAAACAAATAGCAATGTCAACTGTATGCATGTAGACCATGGTAAGCAGCTACATTATATAATGTAGCATCTGTACAGGATGAAAAAGTAATAAAGTCAAACAACAAGTAGGAAAAACTACACACTGACACAAAACGCAACCACACCAAAACATCGATAGAAAGCAGGTCGCACACATGTATACACATACATGTATACACACACGCACGCACACGCACACACACACATACACACACACACACACATACACACGCACGCACGCACGCACACACACACACACACACACACACACACGAGAGATGAAAATTTCAAGCATCAACAAACGCACATGTCAAGAGATAAATATTTCAAACATCAACAAAGACAAGACAAACATATAAGTAAGGGTGACAAAGGGAGTACCACCTTGGAACGGTCAGTGACTAAACCACCACTGGGGTTTAAACCAGTTTACGAATGTCCTATTTCACCCTTATCTCAAAGATTTAACAAACTGTACATAAAGGAATCCACGCCAGATGCAGGAAAGACCACATACAGAACTCGCATACACCAGAACAGCACCATGACAAAAAAGGACAGCAAATGTATATATGCCTATCAAAAGACAAAAAGGGACAAGCAAAGACATAACAAACAAATATTAGGGACAAGATTGAAGTACCGCTTTGTAACAGTCAGTGACAATTGTAAATGAGGGTTTAACCGGTTTAATGGCGCACAGCCTCACACTTACTCCATGCCGACACTAGAAGACAAATAGTGTAAATAAACGTATCCCCTCTCAGACTAATTTACAATAACCGCGGTGGCAAACTTGATACACAAGTTTGAATATAGCGAAATAAATATTAAAGGGGAAGTCCCTACATTTGACGCATTTCAAAAATACCTAAAATATACAAAACTTATTTGTTTATATGCTGGAAAGTAGTATATCGCAAGAAAACTTATCCAATATATGTTTCGTATCTGTTCGCGCTATTTGCGTCTCCGATCACTTCCGAGAAAAGCTGTTTCGTAAACCATGGAGGGATCTAGTGATCATCGGCAAAACGCGGAAGATTTTAACGGAAAGCGCCGATAATTAATATTTTATTGTAGAACAAAAAATATAAGTATTGATAGAATCGATTATTTTTAGCCCACCAGGGCACAAAGTGCCAAGGGTGAGCTTTTGTGGTCTTCTGATATCTGTCGTCCGTCGGCATGCGTCGTCAGTCAACAATTCGAATCTTTAAAAATATTCTCTGAATCTACAGGATTCTCAGCTTTCGTCTTTGGCACATATCATCATCTGTAGATCCTCTACAAAAGTTATATAAATTATTCCCCTGGGGTCAAAATTGGCCCCGCCCCAGGGGTGCATTGTTTTCTATAGAAACAGTGAAAACTTTGAAAACCTTCTCCTCTGAAACTGGAAGGTTCTCAGCTTTCACATTTGGCACATAGCATCATGTTGAGGTTCTTTGCACACAGGGGTGGCCAATTTTCAATAGAAGCATACAGTGAAAACTTTGAAATTCTTCTCCTGAATCTACAAGGTTCTGAGCTGTCATCGTTGATACATATAGCATCATCTACAAAAGTTATATATAAATCATGTCCCTAGGGTCAAAATTGGCCCCACCCAAGGGTTAGCCAGGTTTCTAAAGCAGACTGATCAGTGGCTATTATTAACATACATGTTGCTATTTTAAGCATACATAAAAGGTAGGTTATCTCCCTTTGCACTTTTTGATAACAACTGGATTGCCTCTCTTCTGGGTAGTAAAGTTGAAGTAACAAGGGAAACTGTTATAGTTAGATATTGCCTGTTGCACAATAAATAGGACAATTAACCCTTTACTCCATATTCGTACGCCTTTCTACACCTTTGCAAACAGGGTAGACCCAGATCAGACGGTTCATGTTGTAGCCATCTGATCAATCTGCTCTGTCTGCTTATGGTATAATATAGTGCAAATTGCATTTAATTATTTTCATTTTGTGTACAATATACTTTTATGTTTCCCCTTTCCCTGATATTATAAACGCCTGTTCATGCATTTGCAAACAGAGCAGACCCAGATCAGACTGCACCTAGAGCAGCTGTCTGATCAGGGTCTGCTCTGTTTATCAATGGAATTTGAAAGATTTTTTTTACTTTCTAAAATGGCTACACTGTCCCACCTTTCATATTTCATAACTGTTTTGGTCATGAATGTTCAGTAGGTATTGAAATTTTGAACTCATGAAGGTGTAATGAAAATATCTAAAATTTTGAAGAGGAGTATAGATTAATTTATTCCCACTGAATTAAAATTGGCCCGCCCCAGGGCCGGCTAGTTTTCTATAGAAACATATAGTGAAACTTTGAAAATATTCTCCTCTGATTGTCTGGCCCTCTTGTTTTGTTTTACGGGCAACTTTCGATAAAAGTTCAAATTGACAATCTTCATAATGATTTACCAAGTTTTCTGATATTATTGAAAATATGCGTTCATTGTAGGGACTTCCTCTCAAAGGTCCACCTAGATTTCATTATATAAGTGAGCTTCACTGTGGTATTTTTGCTGATTTGCTAAATGGTAATGTACAACATAATCCACGTTCTATTCGATTTGGGTATATCTTAAGCTCATATGGCCCAAACATTCTCAAACATGAAACAACAATATATTGCAAGAAAAAACGTGACAAAAACATTTACCATAAAACAAAGTAGACCATAGGAACAAGTAGACTCTATGGTTGGGTGAAAGGAGGACCGTCTTGGAACGGACAGTAACCAAAAAGGCTACATGAAGCATATTTACCATGTTTGTGGGTACCCAAACTCACGCTCATCTCGCCTTCACCCAAGTCAAAATGTAAAATAAACCCCTCCAGGAAAATCCATAACACGAGTAACGATGCCAATACCAAATAATATTCAAATAAACTGAGACAGTAAAACAAGTGCAAAATACGATGCGTCGACGGTGGCCAGGAAACTGGAAGAAGTTTCGTTATAATTTAAGCGACAAAAAAACCAAAAGAAAAACGATTAAGGTTGTAACATATTTTTAAGACATTACACAATAAAACCAATAGTGGAATCAAACAATACGAAGAATGAAGGTGGTTCCATCCGTGTGGCAAACACTATATATATATATATCCGCATAACTATCGAAACGAAACTGGGAAAAGTTATGAAGGAATGGTTTATTGACCTCGAAGCAGGTGGTAACTTAATTCTGGACTATAGGATTTTATTGCATTACTTTTGTTCAGCATTAAGCAACCACCTGCTTTTGTAGTCGCCCACTTTTACAGACCGTCTGCCGACTTCTGAATTTCCTCTATTATTCATGGGCATTTTCGGATATTTCTAAAAACCTCGTGTGTTTCCGTTGTTGCCCTATTTTCTTTTTCAAATTTCCCTTTTTCTCAGAATGTTCCGCGTTACAAACCAATGCTTTTGGACATACTATGTAACAGGTTAGATTTGAATTTCCCATCTTGCTGTACAGACATGTCTTGACACCTTTGATGGAGAATGGTTTAAAATATTAAAGGTATCCACTTTGGTGATCACTGTGTTGTTGCTACGGCCTTAATGGAGATGTCCAAATGCTTGCTATATATATAAAACATAAACAGTAAGTTTTAAAGTATAGTAAACTAAATGACAATGTACATACCTCTGAATAAAGAAATGCTTACCACAAAATGCCTATATTAGACCCTTAAATTGCACAAAATTTCTGAACCTTTCCTTCAGTTTTTCGTCATTCATTGAACTTTATATAGAGGCTTTGCTCTCTTTGTATGGTTTATAAATACGTTTGAGAGAAAATGTAGTCATTATATTATAACGCAAATACTGCACACTGCAGAATTGAAAATCGAAACTTAAATTGAATATAGCATTCAAAGAACTACAATACAACTAAGTTTTACAAAACTGTTCAAGATGCGGAAATCAGCAACAATGACTTTTGTGAGAGATGTGATGGTGTTATAAAGACATGAAACAATTCGGGTCTACAATCAAAGGTCAAATATTCACGTTACACTGTCACTTCTTCACATTATTTAACAGCAAAACCAATTACATGTAATGTTTAGTTTCAGCACCCGATTGTCTTGATCAATTCGTAGAAGTCTCGGGGACGTATTCAAAGTGTCGTTAATCTGACCCGAAATTGAAACATTTTACATTCAAAACACGAAAACAAAGTATGCCATATATGTTAAGTAAACGGCACATTAGAAATATGAAACAAAACACGTTTAAGGAGCAACCAGAGACATGTCACATTTACTTTGAAAAAACGGGACGCATTATGAAATGGTGCTGTCTGTCTGCCCGTATGTCTTGTCTACCTGTCTGTAACACTCAAGCTGGGCTGGATATTTCTCAAATTTAACCACGATTTTTATCTGGGTCCAGACATGTTACAGTAGCCTGTCCAATCCCGGTACGTATATCCAAGGTCAATGTCGCATTTATTATTAGACTTAGAATTTGCGTTTAGCAAATATGTTAAATGTCTGTAACATCTCTAACTCAAGTTCTGGTTGATGTACCCTTCTCAAATTTAACCACAATGTTTATCTGGACATGCTACAGTAGCATTGGCGTGTCCCGGTATGTATATCCAAGGTCAAGGTCGCACAATTTGACTTGGCATTTGCGTTAAGGAAATATGTTTACCTCAATTGGTTTAAAGTGCACTCATTTACATAACCTTTTGAGATAAAACTTTGAAACTTTGAACACTTGTTCACTTGCAGCCAATGAGCAAGCCATATAATTAATAATTGCTCAATTTAATTAAATTGGAGATTTGGCGATATTTTGTTAAATTAAATTTGAGATTTAATCACTAAACATTTCCTTGTGTAATATATTCATATAAAAAGTGATAACATAATGAATATTTTTAGCTGACATTTTAAAATAGCATATGCACATACAATTGTTTTGGTATTGATAACCAATGTTGATGAAAAAGTAGTAAGTCAAGCAGAAAAGCCACACTCTGAAAGACTACCACCAAAACACCGATAGAAAACAAGCGACACGCACACAGGTCAAATCTATTATGATATCATAAGCAAACAGAACAGAATATACCGTGGTAAGAAGGCTCCTACAGTGTATACAAAGACATGCAAATGCGTTTATATTTCGAAAAGGGTAAAGTGTAGCGAGGCACGTAGTACTGCCCATGCGAGGGACTTCTTTTAAACCCCGTTCAGACTTCCTAATACGCTTTATATGGTAATGTTTGCTACACTTCTTAATATTTGGTGTTAATTTGAGAGAGAAATTAATTGGTAGACAGGGCTAACAAAACTATTATTAAGCCAGAGCAATTGAAACTTCACGAGGCGTAATGTTTGCCAAATTATATGTTTGTAGTGCTTATTTTGTTTATATCATGTAACAGACAGGCAATGAAGAGCCATCGAATTTTTTTGTAAAGTAATTTAGTGAATGATACCTGGCGAATCCTCAAGATTCAAAACAGTGGTGAAATCTTGCATTTATCTAGTTGAATCTTTTTCTTAATGAATATTTCTGAAATGCTCTGTCCATTATGAAAATTTACTCTTTTACCTAAATTGCAAAAACAATATTGCCGTGGCAACCCGTAGAGAATTAGTTCTGTCGGCCAAGCAAACACAACAGACTATACAGGACCTCTATAATCTGGATCTACTGTATGTGCAAAGGATATTTGGGTTACAATGTGGTTTTGCTAATGAAAACATGCGCGAGTGAGTTTGGTTTACGGCACTCCGGCACTTAAGTCGGGTCGATGGGCGAGTGGAAATTTGATGAGGATGATGCTTAAAGAATTTGATTTCAACCAAATTCACACTGCAGCTTTGGGGGGGGGGGGGGGGGGGGGTCAAAGGATAATGCCCGTACACATACGGCGAGGATCACACGCACTCGCTTAGCAGCAGCCAACGTCGACATCATGCAATGGCCAGCAATGTCTCCAGACATGAATTCATTCGCCGGAGCATATCTGGGACGAGCTTGATAGAAATGTCCGCTGACGTCATGCGCCACAAAATGTCAATGAACTGACAGTTAAATGCACTCTTGACGGCGCATTTGATACCTACATAAGAGCCAGCGATGGTCATAACAAACATTATTTTCATGTAATATATGCAATGTCATCGTTGACTTGTATGAAAAAGTGAATAAAATATATCTCAAAAAGGTCAAACAGCCATTAACCTAAAACTGACAAAATTGAAATTGACCTCTACCTTCGAAATTACGTAATTATGTCTCCTACGACGCAGTGGCGTGGGAGATATTGATTTCCTCCTTTCTGTCTGTCTGTCTGTCTGTCCGTCTTGTCCGCTCTCTAATTTTAAAAGTTCTCATCCGATCTTCACCAAACGTTATAAAAATGTTAATAGTTATAATATCCAGGCCAAGTTCGATATCCACGAATATTGTTATAGGAACTTCAGAGTTATGGCCCTTGCTTTATCCAAATTTGGCCTTTTTAGCAGTGTCCGCTCCCTCAGTCAAAAACGCCTCATCCAAACTTCACCAAACCTTATAAAAATGTTTATAGCTGTAATATCTAGGTCAAGTTCAATATCCAGCAATATTGTTTTAAGAACTTCAAAGTTATGGCCCTTGATTTATCCAAATTTGGTCTTTTTTAGCCTTGTCCGCTAAGTCAAAAGAGGTCTCATCCAATCTTCACCAAACCTTATAAAATTTTATGGCTATAATATCTAGGCCAAGTTCAATAACCAGCAAGATTGAACTAGACACCCCTTTGAGTTATGGCCATTGAATAATAAAAACTTGGCCTATTTAGCCTTGTCCAACCTCTAAAAGTACAAAAATGAGTCTTGCAGGAAACACCACATACAGAACAAGCAGTCGCCCGAACAGCAACACAAGGAAACAGCAAATGTACATAACTATATCTAAGTCATAAAGTTCTCATCTAATCATCACCAAACCTTATGAAAATGTTTATGGTTATAACATCTGGGCCAAGGTGAATAACTATCAATTTTGGAACAGGTACTTCAGAGTTACGGCCCTTGAATTGTTGAAAACTGAGGGTTTTTTTGTTTTGTTTTTTAGCTCACCTGAGCCCTTTGGCTCAGGATGAGCTATTGTGATCGCAATCCGTCCGTCGTCCGTCCACATTTTCAAACGACATCTCCTCAGAAACTGCTGACCTAATTTTTACCAAATTTTGTCAGAAGCATCAGTGGCTAGGGGGAACGAAATGTTGTTCACATTATGACCCCCGGGCCAAAAATGGCCCCGCCCAAGGGCTTATCAGTTTTTCATAGGATTTTTTTTTAAAAAATCTTCTTCTCTGAAACTGTAAGGCCTAGACCTTTGATATATTTGGTATGTAGCATGATCTAATGGTCCTCTACAAAACTTGTTTAAAGTATGACCCCTGGGCCAAAAATGGCTCCGCCCAAGGGCTTATCAGTTTTTCATAGGAAATCTATCTGTATATGAAGTTTGAAAAGTATGAAGGATGAATAGGGGGCGAGGCGATAGTGGGCCATGTGGGCGGGGCCATTTTTTGACCCCATGCACGTAATTTTGTAGTGGACCTACAGATAATGCTATGTACCAAAGATTAAAGCTGAGAATCCTGTAGAGTCAGAGGAGAAGATTTTTAAAGGTTCAACAGACGCACACCGACGGACATCAGGCGACACAAAAGCTCACCCTGAGCACAATGTGCTCTGGTGAGCTAAAAAGAAGAAAAGAAACGTCAGGCCTTGGTATAAATAAAAATAATTTTAATATATATATAATAAATGAAAAAAATAATCTCACAGTAAATCATAGTTATTGAAAAAAGCCATATAAGGTCGTGCTGCGAAAGCAGCCTAATAAGAGTGATCTGAATGAACATAATACAACAGAACAGCACAACATAACGACCCAACAGAATGACAGAATGACCCAACAGAATGACAAAGTATGCTGAACAGAATATAATAACAAGCCGACAGAACAACATTAATATCGCGTTAACAAGATATCATTCCACTACCACAGCATATAATTTCAAAATGACCGAACATCATGGATATATATACGACAAGTATAATGCTGAGAGCACCAAACAACATTGGATATAACATTACTGCAGCGGAACAAAACTAGCCTCCACCAGTTAATATATGGTAGCGACCAGATAGAATGATTAGTGAACCAGACATCATTTTATGAGCACTCAATATAATAAAATGACCACTCAACATCATTACAGAATGACAAAATATAATTACATGACAACCATTCATCATATATCGGTGACCTAACATCATCATACCTACTCAACATAATGCTATTTAACTGATCATAATAACGAGATAAGCGCATAAAAGTGTTCGTTGGCAAAATGCAATGTTCAAATAACTCAACAAAAGAACTCCGAAGACAGAGCATCATATCTCTGTGACTGAATATAAAAACAATTGACCGCATATAATACTTACTTTTATCATGAGATAGGTATGGCGTTTCATAAATTGTGCATGATAAAAGGCTACTGCTTAAAGGAAAGTAATGAGTAATTGGTCGCTTTCTGCACCTTTGTCCCACTTTTTAACCTTTAAACACTCACCTATCTTAAGTCAACACCTTAATCAACTGATTCAAAACCTGATCATATCTTTTACGTTTCAATGGCTGGGAGTTTCGTTTGTTTGTCATATAATATGTTTTGGTTTACATACCCATTTTCTCACTTTGTTCATCAAATATGTTAAAAAATTCATTAAAAAGGGATATGATCCTATAGTACTACAGCATACTGCATGTTTGGTTGTCAACCCTTTTACAGTTGGCAATCACGCTGGCCTCTTTGCATGTACGCCGACAGGAAAGGTTTAGTACTCTATGAAGGCGACCTCTTAAATCCAGAAACATACTTTTTTTTAAAGTTAGGTATTTCACATCATAAACTTCCGACAATGTACTGAATACCTCCATAAAAACGCCATATAAATCACGCTTCATAGCAGACTCGGTCTCATGCACGACTACCACACTGCCCAAACTAATTACATCGTGTCTAACTGCGGTCAAGGAACATTTCAAGCATTACTATGATAAAGCTTATAAATGAGAATTCAGGAATGAACCTTTTTAGCTCACCAGAGCACAAAGTGCTCAAGGTGAGCTATTGTGATACCCCTGTGTCCGGCGTCCGTCTGTCCGTCTGTCTGTCTGTCAGTCTGTCCGTCTGTCTGTCCGTCAACAATTTCAAACGACTTCTTCTCTGAAACGGACTGCCCAATTGTAACCAAACTTGGTCAGATACATACTGTGGGTGGGTGCTTCAAAAGTTGTTAAAAGATAGTGGGCGGGGCCATCGGTCTTGTTGCCATGGCAACTGTACCCAATATCTAGAAAAATCTTCTCCAGAATGACTTGTCCGATTTGAATATAGTTTTCACCAAAATGTTTCTCAGTTGATAGACTTTAAAAGTTGTTAAAAGAATTTTGATCCGGCAAAAAACATGGCCGCCAGAGGGCGTGGTCATTTTTTCCATATATGGTAATATATGAAAAGCTTTAAAAATCTTCATCTCTGAAACCATATGTCCTTGACCTTTGATATGTGGTATGTAGCATGATCTTATGGTCCTCTACAAAGGTTGTTCAAATTATGACCCCCGGGCCAAAAATGGCCCCGCCCAAGGGCTTATCAGTTTTTCATAGGAAAATCTTTAAAAATCTTCTTCTCTGAAACTGTAAGGCCTAGACCTTTTATATTTGGTATGTAGCATGATCTTATGGTCCTCTACAAAGATTGTTCAAATTATGACCCCCGGGCCAAAAATGGCCCCGCCCAAGGGCTTATCAGTTTTTCATAGGAATTTTTTTTAAAAATATTCTTCTCTGAAACTGTAAGGCCTAGACCTTTGATATTTGGTATGTATCATGATCTTATGGTCCTCTACTAAACTTGTTCAAATTATGACACCTGGGCCAAAAATGGCCCCGCCCAAGGGCTTATCAGTTTTTCATAGGAAAATCTTTAAAAATCTTCTTCTCTGAAACTGTAAGGCCTAGACCTTTGATATTTGGTATGTAGCATGATCTTATGGTCCTCTACAAATATTGTTCAAATTATGACCCCTGGGCCAAAAATGGCCCCGCCCAAGGGCTTATCAGTTTTTCATAGGAAAATCTTTAAAAATCTACTGAAACTGTAAGGCCTAGACCTTTGATATTTGGTATGTAACATGATCTAATGGTCCTCTACAAATATGTAGCTGTGGCTTGTGGTCCTCTGCCAAGAATGTTTAACTTACGACCCTGACCACTGGGCGAAACTTGGCCCTGCCTCAGGGCTTATCAGTTTTTCATGGGAAAAATATAAATATTTTTTTTCTCTGAAACCATAAGGCTTAGACCTTTAATTAATGGCATATTGCTTTGCCTTGTGGTTCTCTTCCAAGGGTGTACACATGATTTCTTGTGGTCAAAAATGGCCCCGTCCCTGGGGCTATGTCT
This sequence comes from Azorinus chamasolen, assembly GCA_963576725.1. NCBI lineage: Eukaryota > Metazoa > Mollusca > Bivalvia > Cardiida > Solecurtidae > Azorinus > Azorinus chamasolen. The sequence continues at coordinate 46,772,322 of OY755238.1, read as the reverse complement.
GGTGAGCGCTTCAGGGCCTCATGGCCTCATGGCCCTCTTGTTTAACTAAATTACAAAACAGGCAACACCAAGCTAACACTATAAGCACATACGAATATATTTATTTAAAATATTTTCTAGAGAAAAAGTATCATTTATTGCCTGTAATTCTAGACATGCGTTCTTTACCAATGACATTACAATAAGTTTACCTCGTGGACATGTTTAGATCGTTGTGACGCTATTACTTTTCTGTTAGACAATATATTTGTTCACTTTGGTAATTCTGTATACTCCAGGTCATTGGTATTCTCATAGAAATCAACTGTGCTCCTTTTATTGCAGACTTGTTTTTAGCTCACCAGAGCACAAAGTGCTCAGGGTGAGCTTTTGTGATCGCCTGATGTCTGTCGTCTGTCGGCGTTTGTTGTGCATCGCGCGGTGTGCGTCGTGCATCGTCAACAATTTGAACCTTTAAAAGTCTTCTCCTCTGAATCTATAGGGTTCTCAGCTTTCATCTTTGGCACATAGCATCACCTATAGGTCCACCTATAAGTTATATAAATTATGTCCCTGGAGTCAAAATTGGCCCCGCCCCGGTCCCAGGGGTGGCCAGTTTTCTCTAGCTGACTGTTGTTCTGTTTTCTGTACAAGTAGCAGAATGCTAGGTTCACATAGGTTAGGCATTGGGAAAACTTTAAAAATCTTCTTGTCAAAAACTACATGTCACAGAGCTTAGATATTTGGTGCATAGATTTACTTAGTATACCTTATTGAAAATTGTTAATGTAATAGTTCTGAAGTTAAAATTGGCCCTGCCCTGTTGGTTATACTTTAAAATAGACTTTTACACTATAAAGGTTCCCCTTGGCTAGAAGGACTCCAGATACTCAGTCTGTGTTATGCAATCACTGGAGAGGTAAAGTTCCTGGTCAAAACTCTATAAAGTTGTCTGCTTCAGAATTAGTGTCTGTTTGTTCACACTGTTTTTAACCCATTCCCTCATAGGCTATTTTCAGATCCTACCTCTTTGAATAAATCTACTGATAAGGAACATTAATTAGAGAAAAGGAAAATTTCAGAATTGTGTAGATTTGAAACCATTGTGATAAATAGAGCATTTACTCCTATGGAGCAAATGCTCTATTTATCACAATGGTTTCATAAAGTGACTATTACAGAGGCGTAGAAAGGCGTTTTTATGGAGGAAAGGGTTAATGCATATCAATCTTACAATTAACTCATGTACAAACAACATATGAAGTTACATACAGGTATGCGTCAGATCAGAATCCAAACTGTGTACTAATTTCAGTCAAGTCATGCTAAGAAATAAAGCCCCACCCCAGGGGTGGCCAGTTTTCTATAGAACATAGTGAAAACTTTGAAAATCTTCTCCTCTGATTGTCTGGTGAGCGATAGCAGGGCCTTCATGGCCCTCTTGTTGTATTGTTATGAACAGGATGTTATGCTTGACCTTCAAACCAATTCACAGGCAGATGTCATCAATGCTTTGAACAATACATCACGTAATTTAGACGACATATTTAATATTGATAACCCATTTTTTGATTCTATGATACCACCAATCTACCCTAAAGAACTCAAGCTAAATAAAGCAAATAGTCCTGAGATATCAGCAGCCATTTTAGGTTCAATGGAACAAATTCTTCTGGAATTTATGACAAAAGGGATGACTTTAATTTTAAAATAGTTAACTATCCTCATTTGGATGGGGATGTTCCCCATGCTACATGTTATGGTGTTTACATTTCTCAGCTTATTCGTTTTGCTAGAGCTTGTTCTTCTGTTGATGATTTTAACAATTGCAACCTTATTATCACTGAAAAACTACTAAAACAGGGCTACAGATATGACAAACTTCGTAAAACGTTTTCTAAATTTTACCACCATAATGTTCTATCAATCAGCAAATACAACTGTAATTACATACTGTTTTTAAAGTTAGGTATTCCACATCCGGAGTTTTGCGTGATGTCGTTTACAAACTTCGAAAAGTTGTTGGACACATATTTTGATACTTTCTTTGTCAAACGTACAAAACAATTCATTAAAAGGGCTATAACCCCTCTATATTGCAGCACACTACATGCTTAGTGGTCGACCCCTTTATGGTTGGTCATTATGATTTCCTCTTTGCTTGTGCGACGACAGTAAAGACTTAATACTCTGTGAATATTTCCTCTTAAACCCGTTTACGGAGCAAGGAAGCTGGGTATCTGTATTTTGCCAGTTCTGTCATACCCCAAATGACTTCTCCAATATTACTCTGGCCTCTGAATAGTCACCGAGTACATGTTTACGGTGTGAAGTGTATTCTTTTTAGCTCACCAGAGCACAAAGTGCTCAGGGTGAGCTTTTGTGATCGCCTGATGTCCGTCGTCCGTCGTTCGTCGTCAACAATATGAACCTTTAAAGTTCTTCTCTGAATCTACAGGGGTCTCGGCTTTCATCTTTGGCACATAGCATCATCTGTAGGTCCTCTACAAAAGTTATATAAATTATACCCCTGGGGTCAAAATTGGCCCTGCCCCAGGGGTTTTCAGTTTTCAATAGAAACATATAGTGAAAACTTTGAACATCATCTCCTCTAAAACTAGAAGGTCCTCAGCTTTCATATTTGGCACATAGTTTCAACTTCAGGACTTCTACAAAAGTTACATAAATTATGCCCCTAGGGTCAAAATTGGTCCCACCCCAGGGATTGCCAGTTTTTGTAGCTGACTGCTTAAACAGCCCATGTGATCACTATATATGCATAGGAAAAACTTTAAAAATATTCTTGTCAGAAACTACATGTCCCAGAGCTTAGATATTTGGTGTATAGATTTACTTAGCATAACTTTATGAGTTTTATAAGTATCATAGTTCTGGGGTTAAAATTGGCCCTACCCTGTGTGTATAGACTAATACACATCAGAAACTACAGTCTAAAGGTTTCTCCTTAATATTATTAGCCTGAGCTGAGACCAGGCAGTGGGAGTTCTGATGTAATCACCCTTAGCCTGATCAGTAGAGTAGAAATTGTGTTTAGACAAAAAACACACACTCATTTTAGATTGAGAAAAACTGTGGATAATTCTCAAAATGCAGAAAACTCTTAAAGCTTTTTTCATACTTATGCCCTACATTAAGCTGCCAGCTATCAATATAGAGCATATCTGTTGTGAATTTCAGCTTAACTCTTTGCATACTGGGTAATTTTGTCATCTGCTAAATTGTCTGCAGCATATTCATAAGTTATCCTAATTACACACTTTCTTTCTAAGTTTTTCAGAAGTTCAGTCTCATTGACAAACAGTTTGGATAGTTAATGTGGGGCCTGATCTGGATCCAAACTGTTTGCCTAGGTCATTAGTGGTGGGAGAATCCCACTACACACTTTCATAAGTTATCCTAACTACACACTTTCTTTCTAAGTTTTTCAGAAATTCAGTCTCATTGACAAACAGTTTGGATAGCAGATCAGGCCCCACATAATGTGGGGCCTGATCTGGATCCAAACTGTTTGCATAGGTCATTAGTGGTGGGAGAATCCGCCTCTAGCATCCAAAGAATTAATACAAGTTCCAGTGGTCTATGCTCTACCCATTCTTTCACTACATTCTTTCAGCATCATGTTCAGGTCCTCTTCAAAAGTTATATAAATTGTGTCCCTGGGGTCAAAATTGGCACCGCCCCTGGGGTGTTCAGTTTTCAATAGAAACATATTGTGAAAACTTTGAAAATCTTCTCCTCTGATTGTCTGGTGAGCGATGTCAGGGCCATTCTGACCCTCTTGTTTAATAACAACTGGATTGTCTCCCTTGTTGGTAGTAACTCTGCAGTAATTTTGCAGACCCAAACAAAGAAAATTGTTATAGTTAGATCGGACTGGTTGCACAGTAAATCAGACAATTAACCCTTTACTCCATAAATATGCCTTTCTACACCTTTGCAATCAGAGTAGACCCAGATCAGATGGCTCATGTAGTAGCCATCTGATCAGTCTGCTGTTTGCTTATGATATAATATAGTGCAAATTGCATTACATTATTTTCATTTTGTGTACAATATACTTATAATATGTTTGCTAACCCTTTCCCTCATGTTAACACCTTTTCACACATTTGCAAACAGAACAGACCCAGATCAGATGGCTCCTATAGCAGCTGTCTGATCAGGGTTTGCTCTGTTTGTCAATGGAGTTTGAAAAATGTTTCTTTGCTTTCTAAAATGGCTACACTGTCCCACCTTCCATATTTCATTATAACTATTTTGTCTATGAATATTCAGTAGGTATTTAAATTTTGAATAAACATAGAACAGGGGAAGGGTTGAAAATAAATTAAGATATGAATAATAATAACTCATGAAAGTGTAATGAAAATATCTGAAATTTTGAATATTATTTATAAGTACATTTATTCTTTTCTGAAATTCAACCAATTTGCCCAGTGAGAGGGTATACATACTTTTGTACATGCCCTTCTTTAGATTTGCATTGTTATATGTTTTCATTTACATTTTTGAAACATTTGAAAATCTTCTCCTCTGATTGTCTGGTGAACGATGTCAGGGCCTTTCAGGCCCTCTTGTTGGCACATAGCATCATCTGTAGGTCCTCTACAAAAGTTATATAAATTATGTCCCTGTGGTCAAAATTGGCCCTGCCCCTGGGGTGCATTGTTTTCTATAGAAACATATAGTGAAAACTTTGAAAATCGTCTCCTCTGAAACTGGAATGTTCTCAACTTTCATATTTGGCACATACCATCATGTTCAGGTCCTCTACTAAAGTTATATAAATTATGCTCCTATGGTCAAAATTGGCTACACCCCAGGGGTGGCCAGTTTTCTAGCAAACTTGTAGCTGACTACGCTTTTAAACATCTTATCTTTGCTCATAAAGAGGTCAAGCAGTGGAGAGGAATGACCAGTGGCTATTTTATGTTCACCTGTATTCATGCTGTTTTAGCTTGGAGTGATAGTGAGTCTGTCTTAACCCTTTGCCTGTTCTATGTTTATTATAAATTTGAATGCCTACTACATAGTCATGAACAAAATAGTTAACATGAAGTATGGAAGGTGGAACATTGTAGACATTTTTCTCCAAATTTGACAACCTACTGAATATTCATCGACAAAATAGTTATAATGAAATATAGTAGGTGGAACATTGTAGCCATTTTAGAAACTAAAGGAACATATCTATCAAATTCCATTAACAAACAGAGCAGACCCTGATCAGATGGCTCCTATAGGAGGCATCTGATCTGGGTCTACTCAGTTTTCAAATGTGTGAAAACACATTTATATGAGGGAAGGGTTAATTAATAATAGTGATTGGCATTGTGACATTATTATAACATGCCCTGCAGTTCAGAAGGAGGGTAAATCATGTAAAGACTCCAGAATGCAAAATTAAAGATTTTAAATAAATTATGAAATAATTTTTAGCATGAAATTGTACAACTTGAAAATATTAAGTTCAACTTATGAATATGAAATTATTATAATAATTTATAATATGAAATTATTATGTAATAATTATAATAATATTCAATTGCAAAAATCAGTTTGGAATGCTAGTGTACACATACCTGTTAAGAGGAACAGTTGATTATTTGAGAGGTCAGTTGATCGTCTTTAGTCCGAACTTTGTATGGCCTTGCATAATTAAAATTCCCTGGGTCCAAATGAGGCCTACCCAAAGGGTGGCCAGTTTTCTATAGAAATACATGTATAGTGAAAAGTGAAAATCTTCTCCTGATTGTCTGGTTAATACATATCAATCTTACAATTAACTCCCTGATGAAGCCTACTGTATAGGCGAAACGTTGGTTTGAAATAAAATCGTATCTACTACAGCCGTTGATCGTTCGTTCTACTAGACTCTCCTACTTCATAATTAACTCTCTTGTACAAACCACATATGAAGTTACATATGTGTCAGATCAGAATCCAAACTGTGTGCTAATTTTATTCAAGTCATGCTCAGCAGTATTAGAGTTTCTGTCATCTGTAATCTGTTTGTCTGAAAAATTAACACTTTCATTGGCCCTCTTGTCTATAGAAACATATAGTGAAAACTTTGAAAATCTTCTCTGAATCTACAGGGTTCTCAGCTTTCATATTTGGCACGTAGCACCATTTTCCAGTCCTCTACAAAAGTTATATAAATTATGCCCCTGGGGTCAAAATAGGCCCCACCTCAGGGGTGGTCAGTTTTCAATAGAAACATACAGTGCAAACTTTGAAAATATCAGATTTCATATTTGGCGCATAGCATCATGTTTAGGTCCTCTACAAAAGTTATATAAATTGTGTCCCTGGGGTCAAAATTGGCCCTGCCCCAGGTGTGGTGAGTTTTCAATAGGAACATATCTGATTGTTTGGTGAGCGATGTCAGGGCCATTCTGGCCCTCTTGTTCTGGGAGTTATTCCCCTTTGAACTCAAAAATCACTTGGTCTTTTGACCCTACCCTTGTAAGCGCAACTTCTAAAACTGTTCAACAGAATTTCATAAAACCTTGTATGTAGCAACGACACAATATGTAGATGTGCATATTGTCAGGAATTTGTTCTTCTGCAATTTTTCTGGGATTTATGCCCCTTTGAACTTAGAATTCACTAGTTAATAGTGAGGGAAAACCCGGTTTGATGTTGTTTCGACATTTCTTGTTGGAGTTATTCCCCTTTTTAGCTCACCAGAGCACAAAGTGCTCAGGGTGAGCTTTTGTGATTGCCTGATGTCCGTCGTCCGTCTTCGTCTGTCGTCCGTCGTCAGTCGTCAACAATTTAAACCTTTAAAAATCTTCTCCTCTGAATCTACAAGGTTAACAGCTTTCATCTTTGGCACCTAGAATCATCTTTAGGTCCTCTACAAAAGTTATGTAAATTATGGTCAAAATTGCCCCCTTCAGGGGTAGCCTTGTTTTCAATAGAAACATATAGTAAAACTTTGAAAATCTTCTTTGAAACCAGAAGGTTCTCAGCTTTTATATTTGGCACATAGCATCATGTTCAGGTCCTCTACAAAAGTTATATAAATTATGGCCCTGGGGTCAAAATTGGCCCCGCCCCAAGGGTGGGCAGTTTTCAATAGAAACAAATAGTGAACTCTTTGAAAATCTTCTTCTCTGAAACTGGAAGGCTCTTAGCTTTCATATTTAGCACATAGTATCATGTTCAGGTCCTCTACAAAAGTTGTATAAATTATGGCCCTGTGGTCAAAATTGGCCCCGTGCCAGGGGTGGGCAGTTTTCAATAGAAACAAATAGTGAAATCTTTGAAAATCTTCTTCTCTGAAACTGGAAGGCTCTCAACTTTGATATTTGGCACAGACCATCATGTTCAGGTCCTCTTCAAAAGTTATATAAATTATGGCCCCTGGGTCAAAATTGTCCCCGCCCCAGGGGTGGGCAGTTTTCAATAGAAACAAATAGTGAACTCTTTGAATATCTTCTGAAACTGGGAGGTTCTCAGCTTTCATATTTAGCACATAACATCATGTTCAGGTCCTCTACAAAAGTTATATAAATTATGCCCCGGGGTCAAAATTGGCCCCGCCCCAGGGGTAGCCAGTGTTCAACAGAAACATATAGTGAAAACTTTGAAAATCTTCTTGTCTGAAACTGAAAGGTTCTCAGCTTTCATATTTGGCACATAGCATCATGTTCAGGTCCTCTACAAAAGTTTTATAAATTGTGCATCTTGGGTCAAAATTAGCCCCGCCCTAGGGCAGGCTAGTTTTCTATAGAAACATATAGTTAAAACTTCTGATTATCTATAAAACCTCTGATTATCTGGTGAGCGCTTCAGGGCCATTCTGGCCCTCTTGTTCATATTTTCTTGCCCGGACAATAACTCTTTATCTACTGGTTCAATTGATTTGAAACTTCACATATGGAACAAGCATGATGAGAAGAAGTGTCATGCACAAGGGTCATAACTCTAGCATCATTATATTTGGAGTTATTCCCCTTTTGTCATATTTTAACCAGTTTTCCACGGAAAATCCGGTAATTGAAATGGTGATGTGCAGTGGGCTGTTGGTCGGGCGGTCGGACGGCTGCCAATCTTGTTAGCACAACTCCTCTGAAACTGTTTACCAGATTTTCATGAAACCTTGCATGTAGCGAGGACACAATATGTTGATGTGCATATTGTCGGGAATTATTCCTTCTGCAATTTTCTTAGAGTTATGCCCTTTTGAACTTAAAAATCACTGTCTTTTATCCCTATCCTTGTAAGCGCAACTCCTCTTAAACTGTTTGACAGAATTTCATAAAATCTTGTATGTAGCAAGAACACAATATGTAGATATGCATATGGTCTGGGATTTTTCTTTCTGCAATTTTTCTGGGAGTTATGCCCCTTTGAACTTAGAAATCACTACATCTTTTGACCCTATCCTTGTAAGTGCAACTCCTCTTAGACTGTTCAACAGAATTTTATAAAACCTTGTATGTAACAAGAACACAACATGTTGATGTGCATATTGTAAGGATTTTTTTCTTCTGCAATTTTTCTGGGAGTTATGCCCTTTTGAACTTAGAAAATCACTATGTCTTTTGACCCTAACTCCTCTCAAACTGTTCAACAGAAATTCATAAATCTTTACATATGTAGCATAGACACAATATGAAAATGTGCATATTGTTGGGGATTTTTCCTTCCCCTATTTTTCAGGCAGTTTTGCCCCTTTGAACATAGAAATCACTAGTTAATAGTGACGGAAAACCCAGTTTGATGTTGTGTCGACATTTCTTGTTTCTTATTATTTTTTATGCCCCCCAGATCAGATCTGGGGGGCATATTGTTTTTGCCCTGTCTGTCTGTTTGTCTGTTTGTTTGTCAGCAACTTTAACATTGGTCATAACTTTTGAGCCAGTACAGATAGAGACTTGATATTTGGTATGCATATGTATCTCATAAAGCCGCACATTTTGAGGGGTGACATGTCAAGGTCAAGGTCATCCTTAAAGGTCAGAGGTCAAACATATGGGTCAAATCACTGACTTAACATTGGCCATAACTTTTGAACCAGTACAGATAGAGACTTGATATGTGGCATGCTTGTGTATCTCATGAAGCTGTGGTGAAATGTCAAGGTCATCCTTCAGGGTCAAAGGTCACCAACTTCAAATTGGCCATAACTTTTGAACCAATAGAGATAGAGTCTTGATATTTGGTATGCATGTGTATCTCATGAAGCTGCACAGTTTGAAGGTGACATTTCAAGGTCAAGGTCATCTTTCAGGGTCAAAGGTCACCGACTTTAACATTGGCCATAACTTTTGAACCAGTAGAGATACAGACTTGATAGTTGGTATACATGTGTTTCTCATTTGGCTGCACAGTTTGAGGGGTAACATGTCAAGGTCAAGGTCATCCTTCATGGTCAAAGGTCACCAACTTTAACATTGGCCATAACTTTTGAACCAGTAGAGATACAGACTTGATATGTGGTATGCATGTGCACCCCATGAAGCTGCACAGTTTGAGGGGTGACTTGTCAAAATCAAGGTCATCCTTTAGGGTCAAATATCATATCGAGGGGGCATAGTGTTTCACAAACACATCTTGTTTCAAATACCATTCAGGTTTGTCATGTATACACCATTGTCAACTACACCATGGGTGGGTGGGTCAGTGGAGATTTTTTTTAATCCGATGGGGGACTCGTGTATTGGATAGCATTACAACATTAAATCCAGCGTAATGACAGTTTTTGTGTCAGCTGAGAGCAGGTAGCACGTGTTCCTCCGAACACTCTTGTTCATGTGGTTAGTTCTGCTCCAATGACTCTATACATGTTTCACATTTATCTATTTTATTTTGTTTTATACTTTCAGAGCTACTATGTCGGTCATAATACGACTGATGGGCCTGTCATGGTCTGCCAGTGCCATGGATATCAGAAACTTCTTCAAAGGCCTCAGTATTCCACCAGGAGGTGTTCACATTATTGGTGGAGACAATGGTGATGCCTTTATCGCCTTCAGTACGGATGAGGACGCTCGCCAGGCCATGATGATGAACAATAAACCACTCAATGATAGCATTGTGCAGTTGTATTTGAGCAGTAAAAATGAAATGCAAAACACAATCACGCAAGCAAAGGAAAAATCATCGGCGCCAGTTTCTGGTTCACCGGGTCTAAATCAAAGTTCACAGTTTCAGCAACCTACCAGTATCAGCTATGGTCTTCAATCTGTTGGGGGTGCACCACAGTCTCAGTATAGTGCATTTCCCAATTTATCATCAACTCCAAATATCACAAAGGACCTTCAATCAAGCAAACTAACAGAGACAGCTCTGCCAGGCGAATACTCCGTTGGCGGAATGGGTTCTTATGACAAGTCACATAGCCATTTGAACTATGGCTTTCCAACATCACAACCTTCAGTTAATGTAGGCAATACCTTCTTGCAAGAAAACGCATATAGTTTGACCAGTGACCAGGGTAATGAAAATACAATAGGTGGCTTCCAATCAAACGACTTGCAGAAACTGTTGGCATCTGCTCTTCCTCAGGGTGGTGACCCTGCTAGTTTTCAGAAACTAATCCAAAGCGCTTTGAAACTGACACAAAACACTGGGCAAGTAGGTGATGGAGATTCTTCAAAGCTACCAACTAGTCATTCTTCTATTGACATGTTAGATCAGGATAGGCCAGTACAAGGTCATTTATCAAGAGACGAGCATGGTCAAAACATTGGATTAGGTTTTGACAAAAGAGCAGGACAGTCTCATGATAATAGGACGTCCCATGATAATACAGAACACAGAAAATCTGCCGGGGCTCTATTTAATGAACAACAATATCATGGTCAACCATACAGATATGCACCCAGTATAAATGACCACCCAGTGCAATCGTTTGATGATTCAAAATATCAGATCCCTCGATCAAGCAATGTTGGTGATGATAGGCGTCATCTGAAAGATAGAAATACTACAGAGAAAATTCATTTCAATGACGTAGAAGGTCGAAGAAGTTTGTTTTTTGATAACAGTAGGAATCCCAAACTTGGTGAAAGGGGTGAACCCCAAATGGTCGATGACAGGCGTGGGCAGCCTGGTTTTACAGGAAGAACTGAAATGTCACCATTTTCTGAAAATGAGCCTCGTCAGCTGGGTGTAAGAAATGACAATCCGCCATTTAGTGACCGAATCGAACATGCACCATTTACAGACAGAAATGTACCTCATTTATTTGATGACAAACTTGGACCCCAACAGTTTAACAAGAGGAAAGGTCTGTTTCCATTTGGCGACAGCATTGGCCAACCACCTTTGGATGATAGAAGTGGACCACAACCATTTGGCAACAGAAATGAGCCCCAACCATTTTGTGACAGAAGTGGGCCTGCACCTTATGGCAACAGAGGAGGACCTCCAAGATATGGCAATAAAAACGTACCACAGCCTATCACTGAAAGAAGTGAACATGGACCATTCAGTGACGAACGTGGACCTCAACAGTTTGGGGATGGAAATGGGTCACTACCAACTGGTGATAGAAGTGAGCATCCACCATTGACTACTAAAGGTGAAGGTGTACCCTTTACTGACAGAAGTCAACATCCACCATTCACAGGAAAGAATGAACGTCCTCCGTTTTCAGACAAAATTGAGCATCCACCATTTGGTGACAGACATGGGCGTCCATCATTTGATGATATCAATGAACATTCATCATTTCAGGGTCCACCATTTGGAAATAGAAATGAACATCCACCATTTCGTGAAAGAAATGAGCGCTCACCATCTGGAAACCGAAATGAACGTCCACCATTTGGCAACCGAAATGAAAGACCACTAATTAGTAACCGAAATGAAGGACCACCAGTCGGAAATCGAAATGAAGGACCACCATTTGGTAACCAAAATGAAGGACCATCATATGGTAACAGAAATGAAAGACCACCATTTGCTAACAGAACTGAAGGACCCCCATTTGGTAATCGAAATGAAGGACCACCATTTGCTAACCGAAAGGGAGGACCATTATTTGGTAACAGAAATGAAGGATGGTCATTTGTTAACAGAAATGAGCATCCATCATTTGGTGACAGGAATGGGCATCCTCCTTTTGGTGAAAGAATCCACCCTCCTCCATACAATGAAAGAGAACGTACTCCACAAAGTGAAAGAAAATTTGCTGACAAAGATAGACATTCATCATATGTTAGAAATCAAGAACCTCCAATTAGCAGTTCAAGTGTTCAAAGGCCACCTATGTATGGTGATAGAAAAAGTCAATTGGCAAATTTTACTGAAACAGACAACCAGAACTCACAGGTTGACAGAGATAACCGAGACCAACATTTTGAAAGATTGGACCAAAGGCCGCAGATTGGGGATGCAAATATGCCACCATTTAATTATGGACATTTTGAGCCAAACATTCAAGAAAGAACTCGTGATGATCATAATTTTATTAACAGGAAAGATGAAAGATCATTCAGGGGAAGAGAAAACGAAATGTTTGATGCTAATACACACAAAACATCAGACAATCAGAAACAGCATAGACAGACTGAAATCGGTACAAAGCCTGTAACCGTTCCAAATAAACGTGATGCATTTGGTAGGGATTTGAGGGAATCTGATATCCAGAGGAGTGGGGGCCGGGATAGTAGAGAAAGGTCAGGTGACAGATCAAACCGTCGTGAAAGTCCCAGAAGCGATCGTGATCACAGATCACGTGACAGAGATCGAGACAGGGACAGAGATCGTGATCGCGATAGAAATCGTGACAGGGATAGAAATAGATACAGAGATGAAGATAGAGGAACAAAAAGGAGTGATAGAGACAGGGATAGAGAAAAGAGAAATAGGGATCGTGATGAGGAAAGGCGCGAGAGACGTAAAGATTCTGATAGAAGAGGTAGCCCAACATCTGGTGATGGGGGTCGTGGTTCCAGAAAGAGATCATTGTCTCCTGTCATTAAAGACAAAAGGCACCAGGGCAAACGAGTACAAACAGAACAATCAAAGTCTGGGACTGGAGCAAGTGATGATAAGCATGACGGATTAAAAACTGCAGTCTCTGCAACCCCAAGCACAGCAACACAAGCACAGTCAACAACACAGCCAGCATTCAAATCAACTTTTGTAAATCTACCAACAGCTGGCAGTGGAATAGGGATTCTTGGAGATAAACCGCCTGATTTGCAAGAAACTCCATGTTCTCAGTCATCCGACATACTCAGTCAGGATCAGTACTTAGATGACCCAATGGATATCGATGATCTAGACCTTGTATCAGAAATTATAGAAGTGAAGGATATTGCTGACGACAAAGTGCCTGAGACAAATGACCAAAAGCCAAGTTCACAAGAACAGGAGAAAAAAAGGGATTCTGAAAAGCCAGCTAGATCAGACAGCTTAGGACAACCTGGGATAAAGCGTGGATTGCTTGGGGATGCACCAAAGGACTTTCCATTAATTAAACCGATGGGAACTCAACCCTTGATTCCAAATCCTATGATGCAAATAAAGCAGGCCGTCAGTTATGAAAGAGACATGCCTCCTTGGGATAACCATGATTGTCATGGAAGTCATTCTGGCTTTACAGAATCTAGTGCCACTAGAGATATTGGGATGTCAGAAATGAGAGATCCAGCAGAAACCTTAGAATTAAGAGGTCTGTCACAAAGGTTAAGAGGCCCACCACCACAAAACCTCAGCGGCCTACCTCCTGATATCAGGCATTCAAATATGGACATTATGCCACCATCTCTTCGAGGTCCATATATGGACATGCGTGGACCAAGACCACACTTTAGAGGTCCACCACCAACAGATTTTAGGGATGGACCAATAGAATTCGGACATGGTCAACAAACTGACAGAGATATGTCCAACTATAAAGGTCCTGATATGGATAACAATTGCAATCTAGAAGAGCATAATCGTATCACTGGACAGTTAGATTTTGAAAATGAACCAAGGAATGACAGAGGAAGGCTTGATCTAAGAAATAGAGTTCTTTTAGACACACCACAACCTAGGATGACAGAATTCAGAGCACCACCTAGAGAATCAGAATTAAGAGGACCCTTTCGTCAAGGTGAAGACCGTAGTGAAATGTATCAACATGATGAAAAGAATTTCCATGATAATAGAAATACAAGACAAAGTTCCAATGATTTTGAGGAAAGGCATGCAAAAGGGGACTTCTACAGAAGGTCGTTCGATAGTGGCCAACATTTGGGTAGAAATTCTGACAAATTAGATATGAAGGACTCAAACAGAAATGATATCAGCATTTCACGGTCAATTGGAAAAGGTCCACGATCCGTTTTAATTGAAAAACTTCCTATTGATATTACTTACAGGGAAATACGCAAGATGTTTAGTGACGCTGAAATTCAGAGAGAAGGCATCAAGTTAGTAAATGATTCAGGTGGTAGACGAACAGGCAAGGCATACATTAGGTTTGTTAGTGAAGAAGCATTTAGGAATGGCCTGCAAAAAGATCGTATGAGGTTGAAAGGTCAAGTTATTATAATGAAGCCTGTGTCACATGATGAATTTGAATTGGCTATAGATTCTTTTAATCCAAAACATGATGGTGATGATGAACAGGTGTCGACAGGAGACCGGGCCAAAGATATAGAAATGTGTAATACCTTAACTGCTGCTATAAGAACTTTGAAAGGGGAATCTATCTTTCCCACTGGAATGAAAAAAGAGTTTGTAGTAAAAATAACGAAACTGTCCCAAGATACAACAGTGGAAGATGTTAAAAAGTTTTTCACAACATGCACAATTGCAAAGAGTAAAGAGTCAATAGTGCTTGATATGAACAGTAATAAGAAGTGTACAGGACTGTGCTATGTTGAATTTGACAATGAAAAGTCTTTTGACAGTGCACTGAAAATAAGAAAATTGCTGTGTTCAAAGACGGTAACAATATCACCTGGTACCAAAAGGGACATGGAAAAATTGAGTGAAAAAAAGTCATCTGTTCAAGAAAAGGCAAAAGTAGGTCAAACAGAAGTTAAACCGGGTGATAATTTTCTTAACAAAGGAGACTACAATCAAACATTTACAGAAAAAGATTCATTAGGCATTGTTCAAAGTACATTTGTGCAGGTTAGAAACATTCCACGAGAGTTTGCATCTGCAGATGCGCGTGCTCTGTTTGAGGGATTAACAATTGCTGCACGTGGAATTCAGGTATGCCATGATGCTATTGGCAGACCTGTTGGAGAAGTGTATGTAGAATTTATAGACATTGAGGAGACCAGAAAAGCTCTCAAATTGGATGGAGTTGTTTTAGGCAGGCATCGAATTACTGTCAAGAGCATAAGTAAGCAGGATATGATAGCAAATCTAAGAACTTTACGACAGGCTTTACAACCAGAAGAGCCCAGCAGAAAGGAAGTGTTTTACTTTGTAAAAGCTTCAAACCTGCCAGTCGGTGTAACAACTGGTGAACTGATGAACTTTTTCCAAGGCTATTCCCCGGCACCCGAATCGATGCGCCTAAATATTAATGATGGAAGTTCACAGATAGACACCACTACGGCACTTGTCGGATTCAGGAGAAGAGATCAGGCAGAGACTGCGGTCACAGAGGTCAATGGGCGTAATCTTAGAGACAAAAATGTCAGCTTGGCCAAAGTCATACTATGAAAGGTGAGAGTTGGTTGGTAACCTGTACTTGCTAGCTATCTTCAATGATCACTTACTTTCCCGAGCTAAAACTCAAGTGAGCTTTTATGACTCACAGTCTAACCATCTGTCTGTCCGTCTGTCAACAATTGCTTTCAAACACATCGCCTCTGAAACTACAAGACAAAATGTAATCAAACTTTACAGAAATTATATTTGTATCATGCTCTTTCAAAATTGCTAAAAGAATCTGGAGACATGTAGAAAACTCAAAAGAAACTCTTTAAACATCTTCAAAACTAGTTATTAGAATTGATTGATATTTGTTAGGAATAGTCATCTTATGAACCTCTACCAAAATTGCTAAAAGGAATAGTCATCTTGTGACCCTCTACCAAAATTGCTAATATCATGTTGATATCTTAAAAAACATGGCTACCAGGGGTGGCCCTAGATTTCCTTATATAACTATATAGAAACTTTTAAAAATCTCCTTCTTCGAAACCGACAGTCCAATTTAAATCTTCTCCAATTTCATTCATTCATTCATTCATTTCAAAATTGATGGTCCATTTTAAATGACATTTGGTAGGAATAGTCCCCTGGTGACACTTTATCAAAACTACAAAAATCATGTTATTATGTCAAAAAACATGGCTGTCAGGGACATGCTTGATTTCCTTAATAACTATATAGAAAACCTTTTCCTTATACATGTATGTAATTATAATAGAAAACCTTTAAAAATCTTCGGCAGAATGGGTCGCCTGGTGAACCTTTATTAAAATTGGTAAAACCATGTTGATATCTGGAAAAACAATAAATGAGACAATTTTTGTGTCACTTGGCGAGAGGCAGTGTGTAACTTAGGGATCACTTTTCTGTTGTCTGTCTGTTTGTCTGTCCATCTGTCTGTCCTTCTGTCCGTCACACTTTACTTTTTTGGCTGTTATTTCTAAATTAATCATTATAGAGCATGATGAGAAGAAGTGTTATGCACAAGAGCCACAACTCTAGCATCAATTTTTTAGCTCACCAGAGCACAAAGTGCTCAAGGTGAGCTATTGTGATACCCCTGTGTCCGGCGTCCGTCTGTCAGTCTGTCCGTCCGTCCGTCTGTCTGTCCGTCAACAATTTCAAACGACTTCTTCTCTGAAACGGACTGCCCAATTGTAACCAAACTTGGTCAGATACATACTGTGGGTGAGTGCTTCAAAAGTTGTTAAAAGATAGTGGGTGGGGCCATCGGTCTTGTTGCCATGGCAACCGTACACAATATCTAGAAAAATCTTCTCCAGAATGACTTGTCCGATTTGAATATAGTTTTCACCAAAATGTTTCTCAGTTGATAGACTTTAAAAGTTGTTAAAAGAATTTTGATCCGGCAAAAAACATGGCCGCCAGAGGGCATGGTCTTTTTTTCCATATATGGTAATATTGGAAAATCTTTAAAAATCTTCTTGTCTGAAACTGTAAAGCCTAGACCTTTGATATTTGGTATGTAGCATGATCTTATGGTCCTCTACAAAGAGTGTTCTAATTATGACCCCCCGGGCCAAAAATGGCCCCGCCCTAGGTCTTGTCAGTTTTTCATAGGAAAATCTTTAAAAATCTTCTTCACTGAAATGTAAGGCCTAGAACTTTGATATTTGGTATGTAGCATGATCTTATGGTCCTCTACAAAGATTGTTCAAATTATGACCCCCGGGCCAAAAATGGCCCCGCCCAAGGGCTTATCAGTTTTTCATAGGAAAATCTTTAAAAATCTTCTTCTCTCAAACTGTAAGGCCTAGACCTTTGATATTTAGTATGTAGCATGATCTTATGGTCCTCTACAAATATTGTACAAATTTTGACCCCCGGGCCAAAAATGGCCCCGCCCAAGGGCTTATCAGTTTTTCATAGGAAAATCTTTAAAAATCTTCTTCTCTCAAACTGTAAGGACTAGACCTTTGATATTTGGTATGTAGCATGATCTATTGGTCCTCTACAAAGATTGTTCGAACTATGACCCCCGGGCCAAAAATGGCCCCGCCCATGGGCTTATTAGTTTTTCATATGAAAATCTTTAAAAATCTTCTTCTCTGAAACTGTAAGGCCTAGACCTTTGATATTTGGTATGTAGCATGATCTTATGGTCCTCTACAAATATTGTTCAAATTATGACCCTCCGGGCCAAAAATGGCCCCGCCCAAGGGCTTATCAGTTTTTCATAGGAAAATCTTTAAAACTCTACTGAAACTGTAAGGCCTAGACCATTGATATTTGGTATGTAACATGATCTAATGGTCCTCTACAAATATGTAGCTGTGGCTTGTGGTCCTCTGCCAAAAATGTTTAACTTACGACCCTGACCACTGGGCGAAACTTGGCCCTGCCTCAGGGCTTATCAGTTTTTCATGGGTAAAAAATAAAATATTATTTTCCTCTGAAACCATAAGGCTTAGACCTTTAATTAATGGCATACTGCTTTGCCTAGTGGTTCTCTACCAAGGTTGTACACATGATTTCTTGTGGTCAAAAATGGCCCCGTCCCTGGGGTTATCTCAGGTGAGCGCTTCAGGGCCTCGTGGCCCTCTTGTTTCCATATATGGTAATATATGAAAATCTTTAAAAATCTTCTTCTCTGAAACCATATGTCCTAGACCTTTGATATTTGGTATGTAGCATGATCTTATGGTCCTCTACAAAGATTGTTCAAATTATGACCCCCGGGCCAAAAATGGCCCCGCCCAAGGGCTTATCAGTTTTTCATAGGAAAATCTTTAAAAATCTTCTTCTCTGAAACTATAAGGCCTAGACCTTGGATATTTGGTATGTAGCATGATCTTATGGTCCTCTACAAAGATTGTTCAAATTATGACCCCCGGTCCAAAAATGGCCCCGCCCAAGGGCTTATCAGTTTTTCATAGGAAAATCTTTAAAAATCTTCCTCTCTGAAACTGTAAGGCCTAGACCTTTGATATTTCGTATGTAGCATGATCTTATGGTCCTCAACAAATATTGTTCAAATTATGACCCCCGGGCCAAAAATGGCCCCGCCCAAGGGCTTATCAGTTTTTCATAGGAAAAGCTTTAAAAATCTTCTTCTCTGAAACTGTAAGGCCTAGACTTTTGATATTTGGTATGTAGCATGATCTAATGGTCCTCTACAAAGATTGTTCAAATTATGACCACTGGGCCAAAAATGGCCCCACCCAAGGGCTTATCAGTTTTTCATAGGAAAATCTTTAAAAAATCTTCTTCTCTGAAAATGTAAGGAATAGACCTGTAGTATTTGGTATGTAGCATCATCTAATGGTCCTCTACTAAGATTGTTCAAATTATGAAATCAATATTCTAAATCTTAGAAAATCTTGTTCTGCAGAACCACTGCTCATGATCCACTATCAACATTGTTCAAATATTGTCCCTTAGGCTAATATTGGCCCCACCCAGGGGCTACCCAGCAATAATCTTAAATCTATGGTAATCAGGTGCCAAGGTGAGCTATTGGGATGATCCTATGTCCGGCGTCCGGCGTCGTGCGTCGTGCCTATGTGCGTATGTGCTACGTGTGGGCGTCAACAATTTACTTAAACATCTCTACAAAGATTGTTCAAATTATGTCCCCCAGGCCAAAATTGGGCCCGCCCCAGCGCTTATCAGTTTTTCATAGGAAAATCTTTAAAAATCTTCTTCTCTGAAACTGTAAGGCATAGACCTTTGATAGTTGGTATGTAGCATGATCTAATGGTCCTCTACTAAAAATGTTCAAATTATGACCCCTGGGCCAAAAATGGCCCCGCCCCGGGGCTTATCAGTTTTTCATAGGAAAATCTTTAAAAATCTTCTTCTCTGAAAATGTAAGGCATAGACCTTTGGTATTTGGTATGTAGCATCATCTAATGGTCCTCTACTAAGATTGTTCAAATTATGACCCCCAGGACAAAAATGACCCCGCCCAAGGGCTTATCAGTTTTTCATAGGAAAATCTTTAAAAATCTTCTTCTCTGAAACTGTAAGGCATAGACCTTTGATATTTGGTATGTAGCATGATCTAATGGTCCTCTACTACGATTGTTCAAATTATGACTCCTGGGCCGAAAATGGCCCCGCCCCAGGGCTTATCAGTTTTTCATTGGAAAATCTTTAAAAATCTTCTTCTCTGAAAATGTAAGGCATAGACCTTTGATATTTGGTATGTAGCATGATCTAATGGTCCTCTACTAAGATTGTTCAAATTATGAAACCCTGGGCCAAAAATGGCCCCTCCCCGGGGCTTATCAGTTTTTCATAGGAAAATCTTTAAAAATCTTCTTCTCTGAAAATGTAAGGCATAGACCTTTGATATTTGGTATGTAGCATGATCTAATGGTCCTCTACTAAGATTGTTCAAATTATGAAACCCTGGGCCTAAAATGGCCCCTCCCCGGGGCTTATCAGTTTTTCATAGGAAAATCTTTAAAAATCTTCTGAAAATGTAAGGCATAGACCTTTGATATTTGGTATGTAGCATGATCTAATGGTCCTCTACTAAGATTGTTCAAATTATGAAACCCTGGGCCAAAAATGGCCCCTCCCCGTGGCTTATCAGTTTTTCATAGGAAAATCTTTAAAAATCTTCTTCCCTGAAAATGTAAGGAATATACCTTTAGTATTTGGTATGTAGCATCATCTATTGGTCCTCTACTAAGATTGTTCAAATTATGACCCCCAGGACAAAAATGACCCCGCCCTGGGGCTTATCAGTTTTTCATAGGAAAATCTTTAAAAATCTTCTTCCCTAAAATTATAAGGTATAGACCTTTGATATTTGGTATGTAGCATTATTTAATGATCCTCTACCAAGATTTATCAAATTATGATCCCCAGACCAAAAATGGCCCCGCCCAAGGGCTTATCAGTTTTTCATAGGAAAATCTTTAAAAATCTTCTCCTCCAGAACTGTTAGGTCTAGGCCCTTGATATTTGGTATGTAGCATCATCTAATGGTTTTCTACCAAGATTATTCAAATTATAACCCCTGGGTCAAAAATGGCCCCACCATGGGGCTTATCAGTTTTTCATATGAAAAGCTTTAAGAATCTTCTTCTCCAAAACTGTAAGGCAGAGACCTTTAATATTTGGTATGTAGTGCTATCTAATAGTTTTCTACCAAGATTGTTCAAATTATGTCCCCTGGGTTGAAAATGGCCCCGCCCAGGGCATATCAGTTTTTCATAGGAAAGTTTTAAAAAATCTTTTTCTCTTAAAAATCTTTAAAAGTCTTCTATGGTATGTTGCATTATCTAATAGTCCTCTACCAAGATTTTCAAATTATGAACCCCGGATCAAAAATGGCCCCGCCCTGGGGCTTAACAGTTTTTCATAGGAAAATCTTTAAAATATCTTCTCCTCCAAATCTGTAAGATCTAGACTCTTTATATTTAGTATGTAGCATCATCTAATGGTTTTCTACCAAGATTTTTCAAATTATGTAATCTGTCATTGAAATCATTAATCTGTTATGAACAGGTGAGCAATTAAGGGCCATCATGGCCCTCTTGATTTTACAAATACCATTCAGGTTTGTCATGTTTATACAATTGTCAACTACACCATGGGTGGGTGATTCAGTGGAGGTTTCTTTTAATCCGGTGGGGGACTCATGTATTGCATAGCAATACAACATTAACTTGTTCCCCTGTATTCTGATTTACAATGTTATCAACTTACTTTGATTATATTTAATTTAGTATATAATGCAAGACTCTTGCTTTTATTGGCAAAATAATATAAAAATGTATTGATGTAATGGTTGCAAAATTGGACATAACCCATCATCCGATTATTATCCCCTGCCAAAGGCAGAGGGATATTGTTTTGGGTTTGTGCTTCCGTCCGGTTTCCGTCCGATGCCATGTCTCTGTAACGGATTGACAGAATTCAATGTAACTTGACATGAATATTTGTTATCACTAAGGCATCGTTCTTATGTATTACTTTTCCAGATCACCTGAGGCATTTAGGAGTTATTGCCCTTTTATATGCAAAAATGACATAATTTTTTCTGTCTGATGCCATATCTCTGTAATGGATTGACAGATTTCAATGAAACTAGATTGGAATATTTGTTATACCCCCCGCAACGAAGTTTGTGGGGGGATACTGGAATCAGGTTGTCCGTCTGTCCGTCTGTCCGTCCGTGGACACAATTTTGTCTGGCCTTCTTCTTCTACAGTTTTGTTTCAATTTTGTTGAAACTTTATATACAGCTTTATGACCATATAAACCTTTGCACCGCATATTTCCATTATGGTCAGACCAATAATTCAGGAGTTATCTCCCCATTTTTAATTAGAATTTGAGATAAATATGCTGTGTGGATAATAAGTTAAAACTCATGAAAGGGTTTATAGATCCCAAAATTTTCTGGCACAAAGATATAAAATCAATGTAAAAGGTTAAATTTGGGTGCACTCATCATGTCAGTCTGTCTCTCCGTCCGTCTGTCTGTCTGTGGACACAATTTTGTCCGGCCTTCTTCTGCAGTTTTGCTTCAATTTTGTTGAAAGTTTATATACAGCTTTATGACCTAGATATATAAACCTGTGCACCGCATATTTCCATTTTGGTCGGACCACTAATTCAGGAGTTATCTCCCTTTTATTACTTAGAATATAAGAATAATACTTATAATAATAATGATTTTGAAATTACATACTTTAAGTTGAGACTTAGGTAGGCATGGGCTCAAAATATTAAACATTCTTTTTTCAGATTTTAAACGTATTGTTAAATCTGCTGTCCATGTTTCTGTATGTATGTAATGTACATATATTCAGATTCATGTTAGGTGCTCTTACAAGAAGTCAGGTGGGGGGTCACGGATGTTCATTAGCCTTTGGCTTACAGTTCTAGTTATCACTGGGTCATTATTCCCATGTGTTACTTTTCCAGAGGGCTGGTGGCATTTAGGAGTTATTGCCCTTTTATAAATATGCAAAAATGACATTTTTTTCAGTCCGATGCCATATCTCTGTATCGGAATGACAGAATTCAATGAAACTAGATATGAATAGTTGTTATAACTGGGGCATCGTTTCCATGTATTACTTTTTCAGATCGCTTGTAGTATGTAACAGTTATTGCCCTTTTATACGCAAAAATGACATTTTTTCCCCGTCTGATGCCATATCTCGGCAACGGATTGGCAGAATTCAATGAAACTCGACATGAATATTTGTTGTCACTGGGGCATTGTTTCTAGTACCTCCTGAATAGTTATTCTATTTATAACTACATGTATTTATAATAAAATATGGAAGCTGGATCAGTGTAGCTGTTTTAGAAGGCATAGAAACAGATCTATCAAATTCCATTAGCAAACAGCAGACCCTGATCCTATAGGAGCCACCTTACCTGGGTCTACTCTGTTTGCAGATGCGTGAAAACAAGTTTATATGAGGGAAATTAAGAGTTAAATAGACTTCTTCCCATCAGAAACTACAGTTAAAAGGTTACAGCACTGGTCAGTAAAATCTCTCCAGGTCAACTCTTTGCACGCTAGTGGTGAAACTGTGATTACCTATGCAAACAGTTTGGATCCAGATGAGAGGCCGCATAATGCGGCGTCTCATCAGGATCCAAACTGTTTGTTATCTTAACCATATTTTTGCAAAAAAATGAAAGTTAGTTTATTTTAAGAATTGAAGCAGATGACAATAACTTTTTTTACAGACGAAAACTTAAAGGCATTTTGAAAGGAATGTTCACCCATTAACCCCATAGTGTGTAGTGTGATTGATTTGTGGTGCTATGACACAGGGAACTTCACAGCTAGATGTTATCATAGGTCTTTGCACTATGGTAGTTAATTTATGTGATTGGAAAATTTTTTTTAGTTTCATTATTATCATTTATTTTCAGCTCACCAGAGCACAAAGTGCTCAGGGTGAGCTTTTGTGATTGCCTGATGTCCGTTGTCCGTCGGTGTGCGACGTGCGGCGTCAGTCGTCAACAATTTGAACATTTAAAAATCTTCTCCTCTGAATCTACAGGGTTCTCAGCTTTCATCTTTGGCACATAGTATCATCTTTAGGTCCTCTACAAAAGTTATATAAATTATGGCCCTGGGGTTAAAATTGGCCCCGCCCCAGGGGTACCTTGTTTTCAATAGAAACATATAGTAAAACTTTAAAACTCTTCTCCTCTGAAACCAGAAGGTTCTCAGCTTTCATATTTGGCACATAGCATCATGTTCAGGTCCTCTACAAAAGTTATATAAATTTTGCTCCTGTGGTCAAAATTGGCTCCACCCCAGTGTGGCCAGTTTTCTAGCAAACTTGAAGCTGACTGCACTTTTAAGCATCTTATCTTTGCTCAGAAAGAGGTCATCAGGTCAAGCAGTAGAGAGAGATGACCAGTGGCTATTTTTAGTGCACCTGTATTGCTGGCTTAACCCTTTGCCTGTTCTGTGTTTATTATTAATTTGAATGCCTAGTGCATATTCATGTACAAAATAGTTAAAATGAAGTATGGATTGTGGAACATTGTAGCCATTTGTTTCCAAATTTCACAACCTACAGAATATTTATTGACAAAATAGTTATAATGAAATATAGTAGGTGGAACATTGTAGCCATTTTAGAAACTAAAGGAACACATCTATCAAATTCCATTAACAAACAGAGCAGACCCTGATCAGATGGCTCCTATAGGAGGCATCTGATCTGGGTCTACTCTGTTTTCAAATGTGTGAAAACACGTTTATATGAGGGAAGGGTTAATTAATAATAGTGATTGGCATTATGACATTATTATAAGTTATAACCTGCCCTGCAGTTCAGAAGAAGGGTAAATCATGTAAAGACTCCAGAATGCCAAATTAAAGATTTTAAATAAATTATGAAATAATTTTTAACATGAAATTACTTGAACATATTAAGTTAAACTGATGAATATGAAATTATTATATAATTTATAATAATATTCAAATGCAAAAAAATCAGTTTGGAATGCTAGGGTACACATACCTGTTCAGAGGAACACTTGATTTATTCAGAACTTTGTATGGCCTTGTTTAAATTATGCCCCTTGGATTAAAATTGGCCCCGCCCCAGGGGTGGTCAGCTTTCAATAGAAACATATAGTAAAAACATTGAAAATCTTCTGAAACTGGAAGGTTCATAACCTTCATATTTGACACATAGCTTCATGTTCAGGTCCTCTACAAATGTTATATAAATTATGCCCCTGTGGTCAAAATTGGCCCCGTCCCAGGAGTAGCCAGCTTTCAATAGAAACATATAGTGAAAACTTTGAAAATCTTCTTCTCTAAAACTGGAAGGTTCTCAGCTTTCAATATTGGCACATAGCATCATGTTTTGGTCCTCTACCAGTGTTATATAAATGTTGCCCTTTGGGTCAAAATTGGCCCCGTCCCAGGGCCGGCTAGTTTTCTATAGAAACACATAGTGAAAACTTTGAAAATCTTCTCCTCTGATTGTCTGGTGAGCGCTTCAGGGCCATTCTGGCCCTCTTGTAATAAATTTTATTATATGAGTCTTCATTAATTGCATTTAGTTGAAATTTAGGTGTTTAATAAAGTCTTTTCTCCTTGCTACTAATTGTATTTATTTTAATTTGATTTTTAAAACAAATAACGTCTTAAATTAATCAAAATTATTGTCAATCAATAATTAATGTTACTCAAAAAATTAATAACTCTTCTCAATTTCAATTGTTAAAAAAACTAATGACCCATTTAATTGACTTATCATCAGATATTCACACCTAGAGCTAGAATTATTTCTAAACACCTATAAACCCTTTACCTGATTGCTTTGACAAAAATTGATCTGGGTCTACTCTGTTTGCTAATGCGTAAAAACATGTTGTTTCCATGAAGAGAAGTTTTAGCTTTGATAAAAACTGTAAAATCAAATCTATATCTTGTCAAATGCAAACAGAGCAGACCCTGATCAGACAGCTTCTATAGGAGCTGTCTGATCTGGGTCTACACTTATTTTTAATGCGTAAAACACAATATTTCTGTGAAGAGAAGTTTTTGCTTTGACAAAAACTGTAGAATCAGATCTATATTGTGTCAAAAGAAACAGAGCAGACCCTGATCAGACAGCTTCTGTAGAAGTCGTCTAATCTGGGTCTACTCTGTTTGCTAATACGTAAAAACAGGTTTATATGAGGGAAAGGTGAGCGATATAGGGCCAATGGCCCTCTTGTTGGCACATAGCATCATGTTCAGGTCCTCTTCAAACATATAGTGAAAACTTTGAAAGTCTTCTCCTCTGATTGTCAGGGGAGCAATATCAGGGTCATCAATGGCCCTCTTGTCTCAAATATGTCATCTATGTAGATTTCTGGCTGTCATGGCAACCCTGAGTATTGAAATTCAAAAATAATTTACAGAAATGTTCCTTTGCTGATCATGTACAAAATTTCTTTCAAGATTTGTTTTCATATAATACAAAAAAACATCTGCAGATCTATTATAATTGCATAATCAAATAGAGCAGACCCTGCAGGAGCTGTCCGATCTGGGTCTACCCTGTTTGCAAAGCCATGCAAAAAAGTGTTTGTATGAGGGAAAGGATTAAGTTACATAATAATGTTTCCATAGAGGTTATGATAACAAATCCCATTTGTACATTACTGCATTTTGATTTCAGGTGAACTAAAGCTTACTTGAGGGGATGCTGATTAGCTGAGATGGTCATTGTTACTGGAAGTAAATTCTATATAGTTCTAGTCTATACAAGAATAGCAGCTATATAAACTTTGGTTTGTGTGTGTATGCCATAACATACGTCAGGTATTTGTAATTTAAAGAGTTTGTGACAATAAAGAACTGTTGATTAAGTATCCTAAATATCCTTGACAACCAATCTACCCTCTCTACTGATGTATAAAGGTGAACAAGATGGATCGTGTTTTGATTGCTTGAACCCTTTTCCTGACTTTGCCAGTACAGTAGACTCAGATCAGAAGAGTACAACAGGAGCTGTCTGATGAGGATCACAGCTGGTTGACTGCGGAAATTATAGGTATTCTACAGTCTCTGCAAAGGTCAAAACATGTTAAGGTCATATACCAATAAAAATCTGGCAATATATAGTCATGATGTCTTCATTTCTTACATTAACTATTCATTAGGTAAAGGGTTGAATTAAACTAATTGAGTATCAAATAGTGCAGATCCTAATCAGACTGTTCTTTCAGGAGAGGGTCTACAATATTTGCGTAGGCCTGTCATTTATGGTAATTAGGGTACTTTGATAGATCTAACTTGAAGAGACCGTTAATAAAGAAATGTTGCTGCAAAACAATGTATACATACAGTGTAAGTTCTCAAACAGCAGCTAATTGAATGAAGCCTTATTTTTAGCTCACCAGAGCACAAAGTGCTCAGGGTGAGCTTTTGTGATTACCTGATGTCCTTCGCCCGTCGGCGTGCATCGTTCGTCGTCAACAATTTGAAACTTTAAAAATCTTCTCCTCTGAATCTCCAGGGTTCTCGGCTTTCTTCTTTGGCACATAACATCATCTGTAGGTACTCTACAAAAGTTATATAAATTATGCCCCTGGGGTCAGAATTGGCCCCGCTCCAGGGATGGCCAGTTTTCAATAGAAACATATAGAGAAAACTTTGAAAATCTTCTCCTGAAACTGGTAGGTTCTCAGCTTTCATATTTGATACATAGCACCAATTTCAGGTCTTTTACAAAAGTTATAGAAAGTATGCTCCTAGGGTCAAAATTGGCCCAACTCTAGAGGGGGCCAGTTTTCTATAGCAGATTGCAGTTTCCAGCTTTCTTATCATTTGCTTAATTAGGTCAGTGGTCTACTCCTTGACCAATGGCTATTTAGCATACATGTACTGCTGGAAGATTTCATATTGCTCATCAGTCTGTAGTAGGTTTTGGAGTTGTTTTTGTCTTGTTAAGTCAATTAGTTGTTATAAATTCTGAAAACATGTACTTAGGGTTTGTTAATATGCCAGATTTAGGACTGATATTTTTCTAGAATTATTCAAATTATCTAAATTATGTAATTGATGATTTTCCTGAATGAATGGCTCTGGAGCCTAAGATCTACAGACTTAGACTAAAAAGGGTTTTCTTCAATGGTTTTTGATTGCAATTTGGCACTCATATTTGGTTATATTGGTGTAAAGTAAATCTTTTTGTGTAACTTAAGATTTATTACATAAGATTTTATTGCAGAGAAACATATATTGAAAACTTTGAACATCTTCTCCTTTGAAACTAGAAGGTACTCAGCTTTCATAATTGGCACACAGCATCGTGTTCAGGTCCTCTTATAAAAAATTATACCCTTGAGGTCAAAACTGGCCCTGTCCCAGGGGTGGCCAATTATTAATAGAAACATATAGTGAAAACTTTGAAAATCCTCTCCTGAAACTGGAAGATTCTCAGCTTTCATATTTGGCACATAGCATCATGTTCAGGTCCTCTACAAAAGTTATATAAATTATGCCCCTAGGGTCAAAATAATTGCCCTGCCCCAGGGTGGTTAATTTTCTATAGAAACATATAGTGAAAATTTTGAAAATTTTCTCCTCTCATTGTCTGGTGAGCGATATCAGGGCCATTATGGCCCTATTGTGTAGGTCTTTAAGGCGTATGGAAGCGTAATGCAGGGCAAGTTTTGTGGAAAATACATGTAAATGCTTTCAGCATTAATTTCATTATGCATTTATATTTAGCTATATAATGATGCATTAAAAAACAGAGTAGATACAATCAGACAGTTCTTTAAAAGCTGTCTGATCAGCATCTGCTGTGTTTGCTGAATGAGTAATAGAAATGTAATTCTACAGTTTATGGCATTGCCATTAAATATTCTATATGTTCAAATTTAGCTTATTGATTTTCATAGTTTCTTATAAGAATATTCATTAGTTATAGGGTTCATTAGTTATAGGGTAACTAAAGAAGCAGGCATCTGCTTTTAATATAAATGCTTTTTCACACCTTAGCAAACAGTGTAGACCCAGCTAAGATGGCTCCTGTAGGAGCCATCTGATCAGGGTCTGCCCTGTTTGCTTTTGAATTTGTAATACTATATATCTGACTCTTCTGTTTCAACCAATACCAAAACTAATTTTGTACATATGCCATCATAAAAATTCTACTAATGAGTATTTATGATGTCATTGTTTCTAAAATGAGTAGTCAATAGGGAAAGGATTAAAACATGTCAGTGTTTATTCTTTAAGTGGCAGAAGTAGGGATATTGTGCTGTAGTTCCCCAGTTTCTAAATTGATCACCCTGTCAAAACTTTGGATTCACATTAGACTTCAGCTGGAATCACTTCCAGTCAGAATATAAAATTGTGAAAGAATTTCAACTCTTTTGCTGCCGTAGGTAAGTCTGTGATGACCTTGTGAAAAATTCAGATCCAGATGAGGCACTGAGTAACTTGATATCCAAACTTATGATACTGTCATAATAGGTGTTGGAACAAAAAACTTAATTTGATGTCTCTCCAAAGACACAATTCTACAGACTGGTAACAGCATAGTGTTTGGTAGAGAAATGACAAATTTAGTAGTCCACCCGTTTATCTAAACCTCGGGGAATATCGGATAACAGTTTTGGATGTGCAACAGATATCATGTCTTACAATGAAAATGGGTTTACTCATTTGTCTGATTGGTTGTATGAAAAATCCCCATTCAGTCCACTCAGGCTGATAACTTTCCAAACAGTTTTAATTCAGATGAGACAAAACAATATTTGGGATCTCATCAGCACCCAAACTATTGGATACTTTTTGATTTCTGAAGGCCTGAATTGTGCTGGGTCGACCCTGTAAAATAAATCTAGTTCTATGTACTATATTGTAGTTTGTATCCAAACTGTGTGCAGTAGTAATACTGAATAACTGCTGGTAAATAAGCTTTTTATCACCTTTGCAAACAGGGTCTATTCTGATTGCTTATGGAAAAATAAAGATCTGTATTGATCTATAGTTTCTGAAATGGCCAAATAACCCCCATATTCATGGGGGAGTATGAAAATTTAGTTAATGAATATATATGGAAGTGATGAGCTGTTGTATAAATATTCTTGAGGTAAAGGGAAGCTTAATGCATGACAAGAGTTGTGCACACAGCTCCTGTAGTTAGACATTATGAATCAACTTTACATACACATGTATGAGCTGGCAAGAATCTTTCACTTAAATCTAACACATTTTTCCATGTATACGCCTTTGCAAACAAAGTAGATCAAAATCAGATGACTCCTGTATGAGCAGTCGGATTGGGGTATCCACTAATTACAATTTATAATGTCTTTGTTTCTCACATGAATATTCATGGAGTAAAGGGTTTAAAGCAAAAATGTTAGCTTTACTCTTGAATCTCTGGCTAAATAATGTTACGTACACGGTACTTACTCTTGAATCACTGGCTATATGTTGATATCTAGTCTGTAGTCAGTACAGTTTTGAAGCAGAGCATCAAGTGACTAAAATCTACAAGTGAATTACACAATGGGATTTTCAACCATATGGAATTGGAAACATTGTAGACCCAGATAAGCTGTCTCATTGAAATACAGAATCTATTTTGAAACTTATGAGAACCTACTTCGGTTTAATGATGTGCCTAACAAACAATGACATTGGTCAGATATGACAGCTGATCTGGGTTTACACCGTTTGCAGTGCCATATGGTTTTGAACTTAAATAGTTTTGATCCAGAGATGATGTTTTTAAGTGAGCTCAGACTAGAATCTAGACTTTGGTATACAAGTTGTCGACATGTTATACAATAAAGGTACAATAGAAGAATAAATGATTTTCAGAAGAAATCAGTAGATTGTATTGACTTTTTCCCTCATACAGATGCATTTTGACATCTTTTCCAAAAGTGAAGACCCAGGTGAGAAGGCTTTTGTAGGATCCGTCTGATCAGGGTCTCTTCTGTTTGCATATGGAATTATATAGAAGTCACAAATTCTTGTTTAGATATTCAGGAAGGAAAGAGTTAAACACCTAATGAGAATTGTGTGTGTATTCTTGCCACTGTGAAATGGTATAGTAAACTGTCAAACCATGTGCATCCTGATCCAGCAGCATTTGATCTTTGTCTGCACTGTTTGTAACATTGACTAAATATGAGTCATTGGCTTTAAGCCTTTACTCCATGAATATTCATGTAAGAAATACTGATGTCATGGATATTAATAACGGTAGACAAGGAATCTTTGGCCTTGGCAGAAACTGTACAATCCTATCTATATTATATCATAAGCAAACAGAGCAGACCCTGATCATACAGCTCCTACAGAAACCGTCTGATCCTGGTCTTCTCTGTTTGCAAGGGCGTAGAAAGGCATATTCATGGAGTAAAGGGTTAAAATGGTCAGTCGAAAAAGAATGTGACATACATGTACTTTATGAAACTGTTTGGGTTTTGTTATTAAATTGTTGAATTTAGTTAAAATTTGTTCGTGATTTGACAAAACCTTTTTACAGTAGAACCTGTCTTAAGTGGCCGTTCAATTATTGAACATATGAGTCTTAAACATTAGCTGGTTGCTTAATACAGGGCAAAAGTAATGCAAAAAGCGTCTGTATTAAGCTATCATCCATAGCTATACCTTTTTGATGGGAGCTTAAGACAGGATCTACTGTATAAGTTGAATATTCATTAAAGTGATAGTCTCTACTTGCAACATGTTTTAAAAATGCCTAACAATTACATAAATCATTTGTTTATACGCTGAAAGAAGTATATCGGTCAAATAAATGCCGAAGAAGACAAACTTTCATGTATTTGATATTGAAGACTCCAGTGTATTAGTATTTATTCGGGTTGCATTTGAGTTTCGTTAGCTGTTGGACAAAGGTTGGTAATAGTTTGTTGTAGAACACAACTTATTATAAATATAAAAGAAAAACATTTATTTTGTATCAAAGGGTCATTTTTAAACGGGTTTTCCACGGAAAATCCGGTTATTGAAATGGTGATGTATCGCGGGCGTTCGTCTGCCAATCTTGTAAGCACAACTCCTCTGAAACTGTTGAACAGATTTTCGTAAAACCTTGCATGTAGCAAAGACACAATATGTAGATGTGCATATTATGGGGGAATTTTCCTTCTGCAATTTTTCTTGGAGTTATGCCCCATTTGAACTTAGAAATGTGTGCGTCCGTCCGCTCTAACTGAGAACTCCATGGATGGATTGTGAAATCACAAGGCATAAATGTTCCTCTAGAAGGTACGGCGTGTCGCACGAAAAACCCACATCAATAGCTGAAAGGTCAAGGTCATACTTAGAGGTCAAAGGTAAAAAACATGTATATTTTGGAGTTTTGGCCCTTCGAACTTAAAAATCACTAGTTAATAGTGAAGGAAAACTCAGTTTGATGTCGTGTCGACATTTATTGTTTTTTATATGTTCAAATTGACGATCTCTATTATAATGATTGAACATAACAAATACCAAGTTTTATGATGTTTTTGAAAATGTGCTTATTGTATGGACTTCACTTTTAAGTTTCATTCATGTCAACCTTTTCATGTATAAAAGTATATTTTATTGCATCCTGCATATGTTTTATTTGTGCCCAGGTGTCTGTGTACACCATGTACATACATATTTTGTTAGCTCATCAGAGCACAAAGTGCTCAGGATGAGCTTTTATGATTGTCTGATGTCCGTCGTCTGTCGGGGTGCGTCATGTGGTCGTCCGTCGTCAACAATTTGAGCCTTTAAATATGTTCTCGTCTAAATCCAAAGGGTTCTCAGCTTTCATCTTTGGCACATAGCACATAGTTTCATATCTGAAACTGGACGGTTCTAAGCTTTCATATGTGTCACATAGCATCATGTTCAGGTCCTCTACAAAAGTTATATCAATTATGGCCCTGGGGTCAAAATTGGCCCTGCCTTAGGGGTGGGCAGTTTTCAATACAGTGCTCCCTCCCTACAACGGCCCTCTCAATAACGATTCCCTCCTTACAACAACGCATGTCGCTGTTTCCGAAACAACATGGCTCCAGAAACAACTTTTTCCATCGTATTTTCTTTATGCCTCCATCAAACCCTATGTTGTGACCACTCTTTAGAATCGTCACTTTGTGACGATTCTAAAGAGTGGTCACAACATAGGGTTTGATAGAGGCATAACGGTTTTAGTTCTCGAAATACACGTTATCTGGGAATCTGTAAACAAGCTAATTATGTTATGATTTTCCCTCCCTATAACAACTCCCTCTGAACAACACATATAATCTTCGTACCCCAAAGGGTGTCGTTGTAGAGAGGGAGCACTGTAGTAATATATAGTGAAAACTTTGAAAATCTTCATCTCTGAAACGGGAAGGTTCTTAGCTTTCATATTTGGCACATAGCATCATATTCCGGTCCTCTAAGAAAGTTTTGTAACTTATGCCCCTGAGGTCAAAATTGCCAACGCCCAAGGGGTGGGCAGTTTTCAATAGAAACATATAGTGAAAACTTTGAAAATCTTCTCCTCTGAAACTGGAAGGTTCTCAACTTTCATATTTGGCTCATAGCATAATGTTCAGGTCCTCTACAAAAAATATATAAATTATGCCCCTGGTGTCAAAATTGGCCCCGCCCCAGGGGTGGGCAGTTTTCAATAGAAACATAGTGAAAACTTTGAAAATCTTCTCCTGAAACTGGGAGGTAACATTCTTAGCTTTATATTTGGCACATAGCATCATGTTCAGGTCCTCTACAAAAGTTAAAATTATTATATAAATTGTAGTCGTGGGGTCAAAATTGGCCCTGCCCCAGGGGTGGTCAGTTTTCTTTAGAAACATATAGTGAAATTTTTGAGTATTTTATTTTCTGATTGTCCCGTGAGCGATATCAGGGCCATCATTGTTTAAAATATTTCATGACACCCATGTCTATATGAATATTATGTTTGATATTTTTTGTATACTTCATGTGCTCCAATGTGTGTAAGCCATACAATAACAATTAAAAAGTGCCTTTAGGGAAAAGAAATTGCATGAGTTAAAAACAACTTGTGACCACTCTTTAGAATTGTTGTAGGGTTTAACCCTTTCTTTGATACAAACATGTTTTCATACCTTTGCAAACAGAGTAGATCCAGATCAGATGATGCTCTGTTTGCTTATGAAATTAAAATCGATCAGACTCTACCAGTACCAAACATTCATGTGTACATATGCAGTTATAGATATTCAGCAAATGAATATTCATGAAGTCATTGTTTCATACATGAATATTCATGATGTTTTAGTATTTGAAATGTGCCCCTTATTTATGATATTTATGACTCTGTGAGCTATATACAAGGTTCCTTTTCTCATAGAGCAAGACATTATTAGTTACACGGTGTTTCGGCAGGGTGTACGGATTCGCACTCAGGAAATACGGAATCCAAAACCGTCATACAAACCCGTACACCCTGCTGAAACACCGTGTAACAAATTTATTTCCAGTCTGGGTCCATTACAAGAAAGAATACATGCATAACCTAACGAAATTCTGTATATTAAATCCCTCAAAACACTTGTTTACTTACGGCGCATGCGATTTGGCACAGCTGTCAATAAGTCCCGACTCAAAAATTACGTTTGACGTCACTAAAACTCACGCGCTGATTTGCACGCACTGTAAGTAAACAAGATTTGGGGTATTTGGGAAAAACAAAAGAAGCAAGATACAAACATGTAATTGCTACATAAGTTGTTTTTATCCATGTGTGTAGATGCTAGACAGTTTGTGCGGATGAATTCCGTTTATTTCATAGGAAAAAAAACCCGCCTTATAAACACAGAAATTGAGTTTGTTTACACGAATCGATGATGAAACAGAACCAATCAGTCATGTGACAAACTTGATTCCGTACACCTTAGATCAAACGGGGTGGGGTGTACGGTTTCTTACACCCCGTTCACATGGAGGGTCTCAGCCAATCACTCTCAGAATTTATGATGACTGGAAATAAATATCATGTACACATATTGTATATATTTCATGTGAAAATTGTCACATATTTCACTGTCTCAGTTGAATGATAAATGCTCGCTTTCAGTTCCTTGTTTTTTCTGTGTTGAATGCCCTGTAAATAAGGTGATGTTGTATTGCACATTACAAGAAACAGATCTGTTGAGAAATTAAATAAATTGACATCTGTTTAACCCTTTAGCAGCTTTGTAAACAGATGAGACCCTGATCAGACATTGGAAACGGGGGCTGCTGTGGTCACTGAGAGAATATCTTAAGACTGATTGTATACTATTTGGCATAGCTATGTATTCACTTGTTGTATATAACAATATGAAATAATTACTTAACCCTTTCCCTCATATAAACGCTTTTTCATGCCTCTGCAAACAGAGTAGACCCAAATCAGATTGCTCCTGTAAGAGCTGCTGATCAGGCTCTATTGGCTTATGACATGATATAGGTCTGATTCAACAGTTTATGTCATAGTAAAACATTGCCTTGAACATTTTACTTTATAAAAATTCAGCTAATAAATATTCACGATGTCATTATTTCTTATATGAATATTGAACAGGGTAAGGCATCCAAATTTTTAGCTCACCTGAGTATGCTCAGGTGAGCTTCTGTGATCACTCACCATCCAGCATCCAGCTGTCTATCTGTCGGTCAACAATTGCTTTAAACTACATCTCTGAAACTACAAGGCAGAATGTAATCAAACTTTACAGATATGATCTTTGCTAAAAGAATCTAGATCCATGTAGAACGCTGGTTACCATGGCAACCAAAAGAAGAAACCTTTAAACATCTTCTCCAAAACCAGTGATCAGAACTGAATGATATTTGATAGGAATAGTCCTCTTGTAACCCTCTACCAAATTGCTAAAATCATGCTGATATAACTATATAGAATACCTTTAAAAATCTTTTTCTGGAAAATCTATGGTCTAATCTGAATGGCATTTGGTAGGAATGGTCGTTTGGTGATTCTTTATCAAAATTGCTAAAATCATGTTATCTCAAAAAACATGACCACCAGACTAGATTTCCTTATAAAACTACAGTAAAATCGCGATTATTTGAACACTAACATACATATCATTATCGATCTTGTAAGACAGGTGGCAGCTTAACACATGGTGAAAGTCATGCAGAAAGCTCCCGTGGGAGCTTTCTGCATGACTTTCACGATGCATTAAGCAGCCACCTGTCTAAAAGCGTCTAAATTATTCTATACAAAAAATTCGAATAATCGAGATTTTACTGTATATGGAAAACTTTTAAAAATATTCTCCAAAACTGGTGGTCCAATTTGAATGGTATTTGGTAGGAATAGTTGCCTGAATTCCCTTTATCAAAATTGCTAAAATCAAAATGTTGATATCTCAAAAAACATGGCCACCATTGGCGGGGCTATATTCCTTATATTACGATATAGAAAACCTTTAAAGATCTTCTTCTCCAAAACTGGTGGCCCAAATTGAATTGTATTCGGCAGGAATAGTGTCCTGGTGACCCTTTATTAGCTCACCTGAGCCAAAGGCTCAGGATGAGCTATTGTGACCGCGATGCGTCCGGCGTCTGTCGTACGGTGTCCGTCCACATTTTCAAATGACATCTCCTCTGAAACTGCTGCCCCCATTTTAATGAAATTTTGTCAGAAGCATCAGTGGCTAGGGGGAACGAAACGTTGTTCACATTATGACCCCCAGGCCAAAAATGGCCCCGCCCAAGGGCTTATCAGTTTTTCATAGGAAAATCTTTAAAAATCTTCTTCTCTGAAACTGTAAGGTCTAGACCTTTGATATTTGGTATGTAGCATGATCTTATGGTCCTCTACAAAGATTGTTCAAATTATGACCCCCGGGCCAAAAATGGCCCCGCCAAAGGGCTTATCAGTTTTTCATAGGAAAATCTTTAAAAATCTTCTTCTCTGAAACTGTAAGGCCTAGACCATTGATATTTGGTATGTAGCATGATCTTATGGTCCTCTACAAAGATTGTTCAAATTATGACCCCCGGGCCAAAAATGGCCCCGCCCAAGGGCTTATCAGTTTTTCATAGGAAAATCTTTCAAAATCTTCTCTGAAACTGTAAGGCCCAGACCTTTGGTATTTGGTATGTAGCATGATCTTATGGTCCTCTACAAAGGTTGTTCATATTATGACCCCCGGGCCAAAAATGGCCCCGCTCAAGGGCTTATCAGTTTTTCATAGGAAAATCTTTAAAAATCTTCTTCTCTGAAGCTGTAAGGCCTAGACCTTTGATATTTGTTATGTAGCATGATCTTATGGTCCTCTACAAAGATTGTTCAAATTATGACCCCTGGGCCAAAAATGGCCCCACCCAAGGGCTTATCAGTTTTTCATAGGAAAATCTTTAAAAATCTTCTTCTCTGAAACTGTAAGGCCTAGACCATTGATATTTGGTATGTAGCATGATCTTATGGTCCTCTTCAAAGATTGTTCAAATTATGACCCCCAGACCAAAAATAGCCCTGCCCAAGGGCTTATCAGTTTTTCATAGGAAAGTCCTTAAAAATCTACTGAAACTGTAATGCCTAGACCTATTATGTTTGGTATGTAACATGATCTAATGGTCCTCTACAAATATGTACCTGTGGCTTGTGGTCCTCTGCCAATAATATTCAACTTACGACCCTGACCACTGGGCGAAACTTGGCCCTGCCTCAGGGCTTATCAGTTTTTCATGGGAAAAATATAAAATATTATTTTTCTCTGAAACCATAAGGCTTAGACCTTTAATTAATGGCATACTGCTTTGCCTTGTGGTTCTACCAAGGTTGTACAAATGATTTCTTGTGGTCAAAAAATACAAAAATGGCCCCGCCCCTTGGGTTATCTCAGGTGAGTGCTTCAGGGCCTAATGGCCCTCTTGTCATAATTGCTAAAACCATGCTGATATCTGAATAAGCAGGGCTGCAATGGACGGAACTAAGTTTCCTTTTATGACTACAGGGAAAATTTTAAAAATATTCACCAAAAGCAGTGGTTCAATTTGAATGGCATTTGGTAAGTAAATTCCCCTTGTGACTCTGTATCCAAATTGCTAAAACCATGTTGTTATCTGAAAAAACATGGCTGCCATGGGTAGGGCTAATTTC
This sequence comes from Azorinus chamasolen, assembly GCA_963576725.1. NCBI lineage: Eukaryota > Metazoa > Mollusca > Bivalvia > Cardiida > Solecurtidae > Azorinus > Azorinus chamasolen. Next base: position 46,734,613 of record OY755238.1, on the reverse strand, counting down.
CTTATTTGACTATAGCGAAAACTTAAAGAATCTTCTCCAAAACTGGTGGTCCAATTTGAACAATATTTGGCAAGAGTAGTCCTCTGGTGACACATTGAGAATTAGACTACCATGAATTTTGAACAAATTGAATAATCTTCAGTTAATTTTTATGCCCCCAAAGCTAGGCTTTGGCGGCATATAGTGATCGCACCGTGCGTGTGTGTGTGTGTGTGTGTGTGTGTGTGTGTACCTTTTGTCCCGAGTATATTTCCTCTGTCACATCAGCTACGGATACCAAATTTGGTGTGTGAGTTCATCTTGGGATGGCGGAGTGTCACGTACCATTTTCATGTCACTGTGACCTTGACCTTGACCTTGAACCTTGATTTTACAAAAAGCTTGTCCGGAGCATATCTCCTATACCTTACCAGCTACGGATTCCAAATTTGGTGTGTGACTTCATCTTGGGATGAGGGAGTGTCGCGTACCGTTTCCAGGTCACTGTGACCTTGACCTTTGACCTCGATTTAAAAAAAAAGCTTATACCTTACCAGCTGCAAAAAGCTTGTCCGGAGTATATCTCCTATACCTTACCAGCTAAGGATTCCAAATTTGGTGTGTGAGTTCATCTTAGGATGGAGGAGTGTCGCGTACCATTTTCATGTCACTGTGACCTTGACCTTGACCTTTGACCTTGATTTTACAAAAAGCTTGTCCGGAGCATATCTCCTATACCTTACCAGCTACGGATTCCAAATTTGGTGTGTGAGTTCATCTTGGGATGGGGGAGTGTCGCGTACCATTTCCAGGTCACTGTGACCTTGACCTTGACCTTTGACCTCGATTTAAAAAAAAAAAGCTTATAAGCTTGTCCGGAGTATATCTCCTATACCTTACCAGCTAAGGATTCCAAATTTGGTGTGTGAGTTCATCTTAGGATGGAGGAGTGTCGCATACCATTTTCAGTTCACTGTGACCTTGACCTTGACATTTGAACGATTTTACAAAAAGCTTGTCCAGTGCATATCTCCTATACCTTACCAGATACGGATTCCAAATATGGTGTGTGAGATCACCTTGAGATGGCGGAGTGTCGAGTACCACTTCCAGGTCACTGTGACCTTGACCTTGACCTTTGACCTCGATTTAAAAAAATAAGCTTATACCTTACCAGCTACAAAAAGCTTGTCCGGAGTATATCTCCTATACCTTACCAGCTAAGGATTCCAAATTTGGTGTGTGAGTTCATCTTGGGATGGAGGAGTGTCGCGTACCATTTTCAGTTCACTGTGACCTTGACCTTGATCTTTGACCTCGATTTTACAAAAAGCTTGTACGGAGCATATCTCCTTACCAGCTACAGATTCCAAATTTGGTGTGTGAGTTTATCTTGGGATGGAGGAGTGTCGACGGAGTGTCGCGTACCATTTTCAGGTCACTATGACCTTGACCTTTGACCTCGAATTTACAAAAAGCTTGTCCAGAGCATGTCTCCTTACCAGCTACGGATTCCAAATTTGGTGTGTGAGTTTATCTTGGGATGGAGGAGTGTCGCGTACCATTTTCAGGTCACCTTGACCTTGACCTTCGACCTCGATTTTACAAAAAGGTTGTCTAGAGAATATCTCCAATACCTTACCAGCTACGGATTCCAAATTTGGTTTGTGAGTTTATCTTGGGATGGCGGAGTGTCGCATACCATTTTCTGGTCACTGTGACCTTGACCTTTGACCTCGATTATACACAAAGCTTGTCCGGAGCATTTCTCCTATACCATACCAGCTACGGATTCCAAATTTGGTTTGTTAGTTCATCTTGGGATGGCGGAGAGTCGTGTACCATTTTCAGATCACTGACCTTGACCTTGGACCTCAATTTGACAGTCCGGAGCATATCTCCTATACCTTACCAGATACAAAAAGCTTGTCCAGAGTATATCTCCTATACCTTACCAGCTACGGATTCCAAATTTGGTGTGTGAGTTCATCTTGGGATGGCGGAGTGTCGCATACCATTTTCATGTGCCCTTGACCTTTGACCTTGATTTTACTAAAAGCTTGTCCGGAGCATATCTCCTATACCTTATCAGTTACAGATTCCAAATTTGTAATTTGTAAGTATTGGACAGGTATGCTTAGACAAATAGTGTAGACCCAAATCAAACTACAGGGTCTACACTGTTTGCTACTACATTAGCATGAATCAGACATTATAAAGAGCTCTAAATACTATTCGTACATGGGTAGGCCATGCTGTTCAAATACTTGCAGTGTCAGAACTTTCAGATGAATTACAGCATTATAACAATATAGACCCATATAAGACAGCTCCTGTAGGAGCTACTGGGTCTTCATTGCTTGCTTACAACACTACCTAAATCAGATGCTATACATGCTTATGCAAAGAATGTAGATCCATATTAGGTAACTTCTGTTGCAGCTGTCTAAGAGCCAGTGTTACATGAAACTTTGACCATGTGTTTAGAATTGACTGAGGGTATGTTTTTAACGTTAAGGATCGACATAGGGTCTTTCTTAAACGTTAAGAATCAACTTAACAGTCAACACAGCATGGTTTTTTAACATTGAAATTTGACCCTGGGTCTTTTTTTTTAAAACGTTAAGAATTTACCCAGGATCTGTTTTTAACGTTGACAATCAACCCAGGGTCCTTTTTAACGTTGAGAATGACCTAGGGTCCTTTTTAACTAAGTTTCTACCCTTGGCTCTTTTCTTAGCTATCATAATCGTCAAAGGTTCTGTTTTTAATGTTAAGAACTGACTCCTGTGTCATTTTTAACAGCATCAAAATTTCATGTTACACCTGCATTACATTGTATTGTTTTTCCGCCAAAATGCATTTCGGTGTCAAACACTTTGGGGGCATTTGTCACCCGTGACGACTCTCTTGTTTTAACTACTATGGCCCTCTTATCTCTTTTATTCATCTCTATCTAGTGCAGGTTAGCGATATAGGGCCATCATGACCCTATTGTTTTGATATGCAGATATCATTTTCCCCTGTATGCTACGAAATCTAAAAGTGGATTTTCACAAGGTTTTCAAAAACTATGATCTGAAATCTGATCCTGATAAGACACATTACATGGTGTTAAATCTGAACCCAAACTAGTTGCATAGGTAATGCATTATTTTGGCACTAGCATGCAGATTTATTGAATGTGGTGAAAAAGAAGTAGTCCTACAAGTTATTATTTGGAACTCTATAAGAGTTTCGTAAATTACCTTTGAATGTGTAAACAATGTCAGTATCAGATTTTAATATTGAAGTACAAAATCTGTCATACCTCAAAGTGAGAAGTAATTACATGTATTTTAACAGTCTGTCTATTATGTTTTCCTTTCAGTTTAATGTAAGTGGACATTCAGTTGTGTAACTTAACTGAATGTAAATTTACACAACTCGGTCTGGATCAAGATTACATTTCAGTATCCCCTTACCTGATAATTCCATGTTTGCAAACAATTAGACCCAGATGAGACAGCTCTTGTAGGACCTTGTCTGAACAGGGTCTACTGACTCGACTCTATTATCCTATAATACAGATTCTCTATTTACCATTGCAATAAAATTGACACATTAAACGAAACTTACCTGGAAGTTGATGTTTGATGTTAATTAGTCCCCCACCGGTTGGGGGACTATAGGTTTGCTCGATTCCGTCCGTCTGTCCGTCCGTCCGTCTGTCACGCTTCGTGTCCGGGCCATATCTCCTACAAAGTTAGGCCAAATTGATTATAACTTCACACATTGAAGAAGCATGATGACGGCTAGTGTCATGCACAAGGGCCTTAACTCTAGCATCAATATTTTTGGAGTTATTCCCCTTTTACATATTTTTTTTGTCCGGACAATAACTCTTTATGTACTGGTTCAATTGATTTGAAACTTCACATATGGAACAAATATGATGAGGGGTTGTGTCATACACAAGGGCCATAACTCTAGCATCGATATTTTTGGAGATCTTCCCCATTTTCATATTTTCTTGTCAGTCCGTCTCACGCTTCGTGTCCGGGCAATATCTCCTACAAAGTTAGGCCAAATTTATTATAACTTCACACATTGAAGAAGCATGATGAGGAGTAGTGTCATGCACAAGGGCCATAACTCTAGCATCAGTCTTTTTTGGAGTTATTCCCCTTTTTCATATTTTTTTGTCCGGACAATAACTCTTTATTCAATTGATTTGAAACTTCACATATGGAACAAGCATGATGAGGGGTAGTGTCATGCACAAGGGCCATAACTCTAGCATCTATATTTTTGGAGTGATTCCCCTTTACATATTTTCTTGTCCAGTTGATAACTCTTTATGTACTGGTTCAATTGATTTGAAACTTCTCATATGGAACAAGCATGATGAGGTGTAGTGTCATGCACAGGGGCCATAACTCTAGCATCAATATTTTTAGAGTTACTCCCCTTTTTCATATTTTCTTGTCGGGACAATAACTTTTTATTTACTGATTCAATGTATGAAAGTAGGTACTAATACCATTCAGGTGGTCATGTATATACCATGGTCAACCACACCATGGGTGGGTGGGGTGGGGAGAGTGGAGGTTTTTTTTAGTCCGGTGGGGGACTCATGTCTTGCATAGCAATACAACATGCCCTTGTTTTTCTCTGAAACCATAAGGCTTAGACCTTTAATTAATGGCATACTGCTTTGCCTTGTGGTTCTCTACCAAGGTTGTACACATAATTTCTTGTGGTCAAATTGGCCCCTGGGGTTATCTCAGGTGAGCGCTTCAGGGCCTCATGGCCCTCTTGTTCTTATTTTTTTGTCCGGACAATAACTCTTTATCTACTGGTTCAATTGATTTGAAACTTCACATATGGAACAAGCATGATGAGGGGGTAGTGTCATGCACAAGGGCCTTAACTCTAGCATCTATATTTTTTGGAGTTTTTCCCCATTTCATAATTTCTTGTCCAGGTAATAACTCTTTATGTACTTGTTCAATTGATTTGAAACTTCTCATATGGAACAAGCATGATGAGGTGTAGTGTCATGCACAAGGGCAATAACTCTAGCATTAATATTTTTTTGAGTTACTCCCCTCTTTCATATTTTCTTGTCGGGACAATAACTTTTTAGCTGACCAGAGCACTTTTGTGCTCAGGGTGAGCTTTTGTGATCGCCTGATGTCCGTCGTCCGTCGTCGGGCGTCAACAATTTGAACCTTTAAAAATCTTCTCCTCTGAATCTACAGGGTTCTCAGCTTTCATCTTTGGTACATAGCATCATCTGTAGGTCCCCTACAAAAGTTATATAAATTATGCCCCTAGAGTCAAAATTGGCCCCGCCCCAGGGGTGCCTTGTTTTCTAGTAAAACTTTGAAAATCTTCTTCTCTGAAACTGGAAGGTTCTCAGCTTTCATATTTGGCACATAACATCATGTTCAGGTCCTCTACAAAAGTTATATAAATTATGCCCCTGGGGTTAAAATTGGCTACACCCCAGGGTGGCCAGTTTTCTAGCAAACTTGAAGCTGACTGCACTTTTAAGCATCTTATCCTTACTCATAAAGGCAATCAGGTCAAGCAGTAGAGAGGGTAGAGTGACCTAGTATAGCCAGTTCCAGTGTTTATGCAAGTTTTACCCTTAGTCTGATCAGTAGAGTAGAAATTGTGTTTAGCCAAATAAATAACAAACAGTCATTTTAGATTGAGAAAACTAAGTGGATAATTCTCAAAATGCTCTTTGCATATCTATGTCCTGCATTAAGCTCTCAGATATCAATATAGAGTATTATCAGTATATCTTTTGTGAAGTTAAGCTGAATACAAGTCAAGTGTTCTATGCTGTAGCATTCTTTTTCAGTATTATAGTTGTCTGCTTCAGAATTGTTGTCTGCTTGTCTAAGATTGTTCACATTGTTTTATGAAGTACAATATTGGATTCTGATCTGACACATATGTAACTTGAAGTTACATATGCATCAGATCAGAATCCAAACTGTGCTAGGTCTCCCTTTGCACTTTTGATAACAACTGGATTGCCTCCCTTCTGGGTAGACAACTGATATTTTTAGATCTGGCCTATTGCACAGACAATTAACCCTTTACTCCATAATTATGCATTTCTACACCATTGCAAACAGAGTAGACCCAGATTAGATGGCTCATTAAGTAGCCATATGATCAGTCTGCTCTGTTTACTTATGATATTATATAGTGCAAATTGCATTAAATTATTTCCATTTTGTGTACAATGTACTTATAATATGTTTACTTAACCCTTTCCCTCATATAAATGCCTTTTCATGCATTTGCAAGCAGAGCAGACCCAGATCAGGCGGCTCCTTTAGCAGCTGTCTGATTAGGGCCTACTCTGTTTGTTAATGGAATTTGAAAGATGTTTTCATTACTTTCTAAAATGGCTACACTTTCTATTTTTCATTATAACTATTTTGTCCATGAATATTCAGTAGGTATTGAAATTTTGAATAAACATCAAACAGGGGAAGGGTTAAAAATAAGTTAAGATATGAATAATAATATGAACTCATGTAGAAGGTATAATGAAAATATCTGAAATTTTGAACATAAGTATAGATTAATTTATTCTTTCTGAAATTCAACCATTTTGCCCAGGGATATGCTATACATACTTTTTAGCTCACCAGAGCACTTTTGTGCTCAGGGTGAGCTTTTGTGATCGCCTGATGTCCGTCGTCGTCCGTCGTGCGTCGTCGGGCGTCAACAATTTCAACCTTTAAAAATCTTCTCCTCTGAATCTACAGGGTTCTCAGCTTTCATCTTTGGTACATAGCATCATCTATAGGTCCTCTACAAAAGTTATATAAATTATGCCCCTGGGGTCAAAATTGGCCCTGCCCCAGGGGTTTTCAGTTTTCAATAGAAACATATAGTGAAAACTTTGAAATTCTTCTCCTCTCAAACTAGAAGGTTCTCAGCTTTCATATTTGGCACATAGCTTCAACTTCAGGTCTTCTACAAAAGTTATATAAATTATGCCCCTAGGGTCAAAATTGGCCCCACCCCAGGGATTCACAGTTTTTTTTAGCTGACTGCATAAACAGCCCATGGGATCACTATATATGCATAGGAAAAACTTTGAAACTCTTCTTGTCAAAACTACATGTCCCAGAGCTTAGATATTTGTGGTATAGATTAACTTAGCATGCCTTAATGAGTTTTGAAAATATCATAGTTCTGAGGTTAAAATTGGCCCTGCCCTGTGTATATATACATTTTCACTTCTACAGCCTAAAGGTTCTACAGGTTAAAGTTTTCCTAATCCAGTGCTCTGATAGGACTCACTGGCCAGAGTGTATTGGTAATCACCCTTAGCCTGATCAGTAGAGTAGAAATTGTGTTTAGACAAATTACACACACTCATTTTAGATTGAGAAAACTTTGTGGACAATACTCAAAATGCAGAAAGCTCTTAAAGCTTTTTTCCATATCTATGCCCTGAATTAAGCTGCCAGCTATCAATATATATCCCATAACTGTATCTGCTGTGAAGTTCAGCTTAATACAAATGCAAGTGTTCTATTGCATCTTGGAGAGCAGTGTCTATTTTTAGCTGGCTATTTTAAGCATACATCTCCCTTTCACACTTTTTGATTACAACTGGATTGCCTCCCTTCTGGATAATGGCAGTTGCAAATTAGATCTGACCTGTAAATAGAACAATTAACCCTTTACTCCATAAATATGCATTTCTACACCTTTGCAAACAGAGTAGACCCAGATCAGATGGCTCATGTAGTAGCCATCTGATCAATCTGCTGTATTTGCCTATGATATAATATAGTGCAAATTGCATTAAATTATTTTTATTTTGTGTACAATATACATGCACTTATAATATGTTTACTTAAGCCTTTCCCTCATATAAATGACTTTTCAAGCATTTACAAACAGAACAGACCAAATCAGACAGCTCCTATAGCAGCTGTCTGATCAGGGTCTGATCTGTTTGTCAATGGAATTTGAAATATATTTCTTTACTTTCCAAAATGGCTATACTGTCCCACTTTCCATATTTCATTACAACTATTTTGTCCATGAATATTCACTATGTATTGAAATTTTGAATAAACATAGAACAGGGGAAGGGTTAAAAGTACATCAATCTTAAGGTAAGATATGAATAATAATATGAACTCATGAAGATGTAATGAAAATATCTGAAATTTTGAACATAAGTATAGATTAATTTATTCTTTCTGAATTAAAATTTGCCACACCCCAGGGCCGGCTAGTTTACTATAGAAACATATAGTGAAATCTTTGAAAATCTTCTCTCCTGATTGTCTGGTGAGCGATGTCAGGGCCATTCTGGCCCTCTTGTTTATATGACCTTCTTTAGATTTACATTGTTATAATATGTTTACATTTACATTTTTCTTTAATTTCTATTCACTTGAGGTCCTCTACAAAAGCTATATAAATTATGCCCTTGGGGTCAAAATTGGCACACCTCAGGGCCGGCTAGTTTTCTATAGAAACATAATAGTGAAAACTTTGGAAATCTTCTCCTCTGATTGTCTGGTGAGCGATGTCAGGGCCATTCTGGCCCTCTTGTTATTTACTGATTCAATGTATGAAAGTAGGTACTAATACCATTCAGGTGGTCATATATATACCATGGTCAACCACACCATGGGTGGGTGGGGTCGGGAGAGTGGAGGTTTTTTTTCAGTCCGATGGGGGACTCATGTCTTGCATAGCAATACAACATGCCCTTGTTTTGTTAATCCCTATCTACCAGAATCACATGAGTGAGATAATGCGATCACGTGACTAACCCCCTCAGCCTTTAGAGAATATATCCAATTCTTGACAACATGATTGTATTAAAAAGGTTTTAAAACGGGAGGGCACGATAATTGTGGGCATGTGATTCTGGTAGATAGGGACTAACAAAATTAACATCAAACATCAACTTCCAGGTAAGTTTCGTTTAATGTGTCAATTTTGTTATCCCTATCTACCAATCAGAACCACCATGTGTTTTTAGAGTTCATGTGTCAAGAATGAATCCGGCAATAATTCCATATACACATGTAAATGAATTAAAACACGAATAAATCCATATTCCGTTATGAGATGTAATGTCTCTCCAAAATCGACATATCTAACCATAGTATGAGTATACATGTATGTGAAAACAATTTGTAAAACGAAATTGGCCAGTTTATCAACTAAAATTACACCCCTTGATACTCTTCTAACACTGAGGTGGCAAAGTCTGCACAGTTTGTAACAGGGCATTTGTAACATTTTCTGAAAACACAGTCTGATTTCCACCCCGCAATACGTAACACAGTGTCAATAGGGACTTTAGTTACTGCAACACTAGTGGCAGCACTTCTGGTGCTATGAGGTGTGAATATATTCATATCAATGTCTCCTTGTAACAATGTCTTTACCCATTTGGCTAAGGTTGATTTTGTCGTCGATTTGTGGGGTTTATGAAAACTCACAAACAGTTGAGTTTCATTACCCCTCAATTTTTCCGTTAAACGTAGATAGTTTCGTAACGTTTTTACTACACACAGTTTCTGATTTTTACTAAACATTTGAAGAAACAATTCAGGAAGGTGTGTTCCATGCCTACTTGATTTTAGCAGATCTCCTATTCTGATTTTTGCATACTCCTCACATATATCAATATTATTAATATTGATTTTATGAAGAGTTTGCAGTCTTTGCCCTGTGGTCAATGCTAATAATACAGCTAATTTTAAAGTTACATTTTTAGCTCACCAGAGCACAAAGTGCTTAGGTTGAGCTATTGTGATTGTCTGATGTCCGTCGGCGTTCGTCGTGCGTCGTTCGGCGTTTGTCGTTCGTCGTCCGTCGTCCACAATTTGAACCTTTAAAGATCTTCTCCTCTGAATCTACAGGGTTCTCAGCTTTCATCTTTGGCATATAGCATCATATTCAGGTCCTCTACAAAAGTTATATAAATTATGCCCCTGGGGTCAAAATTGGCCCGCCCCAGGGGTGCCAAGTTTTCAATAGAAACATATAGTGAAAACTTTGAAAATCTTCTCCTCTGAATCTACAGGGTTCTCAGCTTTCATATTTGGCACATAGGATCATGTTCAGGTCCTCTACAAAAGTTATATAAATTATGCCCCTGGGGTCAAAATTGGCCCTGCCCCAGGGGTGGCTAGTTTTCAATAGAAACATATAGTGAAAACTTTGAAAATTGCCTGATGTCCGGCGTACGTCGTGCGTCGTCAGTCGTCAACAGTTTGAACCTTTAAAAATCTTCTGAATCTACAGGGTTCTCAGTTTTCACCTTTGGCACATAGTATCATCTTTAGGTCCTCTACAAAAGTTATATAAATTATGGCCCTGGGGTCAAAATTGGCCCCGCCCCAGGGATGCCTTGTTTTCAATAGAAACATATAGTAAAACTTTGAAAATCTTCTCCTCTGAAACTGGAAGGCTCTCAGCTTTCATATTTGGCACATAGCATCATGTTCAGGTCCTCTACAAAAGTTATAAAAATTATGGCACTGGGGTCAAAATTGGCCCCGCCCCAGGGGTGGGCAGTTTTCAATAGAAACAAATAGTGAAATCTTAGAAAATCTTCTTCTCTGAAACTGGAAGGCCCTCAGCTTTCATATTTGGCACATAGCATCATGTTCAGGTCCTCTACAAAAGTTGTATAAATTATTGGCCTGTGGTCAAAATTAACCCCGCCCCAAGGATGGGTAGTTTTCAATAGAAACAAATAATGAAATCTTTGAAAATCTTCTCTGAAACTGGAATGCTCTCAGCTTTCATATTTGGCACAAAGCATCATGTTCAGGTCCTCTACAAAAGTTATAAAAATTATGGCCCTGGGGTCAAAATCGGCCCCGCCCCAGGGGTTGGGCATTTTTCAATAGGAACAAATAGTGAAATCTTTGAAAATCTTCTCCTCTGAAACTAGAAGGCTCTCAGCTTTCATATTTGGCACAGAGCATCAATTTCAGGTCCTCTACAAAAGGTATATCAAGTATGGCCCTGGGGTCAAAATTGGCCCCGCCCCAGGGGTGGCCAGTTTTCAATAGAAACATATAGTGAAAACTTTGAAAATCTTCTCCTCTGATTGTCTGGTGAGCGCTTCAGGGCCATTCTGGCCCTCTTGTTTAAGCAGACTGTTGTTCCAGTTTTCTGTTACAGAGGGCTTGGTTCATTAGTTGGGCATAGGGAAAACTTTAAAAATCTTCATGCCAAAAACTGCATGTCCCAGAGCTTAGATATTTGGTGTATTTAGTTACTATACCTTCATGAATTTTGTTAATATCTGAGTTGTGAGGTTAAAATTGGCCCTGCCCTGTGGGTTATACTTTAAAATAGACTTCTACAGTATAAAGGTTAGCTAGCCAGCTAGTGTCCTGGAGAGGGCAAGCTGAAGTTCACCTGTTCTATACTCTAGTTGATGTCTGCTTCAGAATTATTGTCTGTCTGTTTTTAATACATACCAATCTTTCAATTAACCCTCTTGTACAAACCACATAATTATGAAGTTACATATGTATCAGATCAGAATCCAAACTGCGCTAATTTCAGTCAAGTCATTCTTAGGACTGATAGGGTTCCTGTGATCTGTTAGAAAAATTAACACTGTCAATGGCCCTCTAGTTTTATATAGAAACATATTGTGAAACCTAAATAGTAATCTTCTTCTGAAACTGGAAGTTTCTCTGCTTACATATTTGGCACATAGCATCATCATGAAGTCCTCTACAAAACATATATGTATTATGCCTCTTGGTTCAAATGAAGCCCCGCCCCAGGGGTGGCAAGATTTCTATAGAAACATGGTGAACACTTTGTAAATCTTCTCCTCTGATTGTCTGGTGAGCGATATCAGGGCCATCATGGCCCTCTTGTTTAGAGTAACTTTTGAATCAGTAACATTAAGTTCCTGAGAAATGAATCCCAAAACAGTTGCAACATCCCAAGTGCAATTGTAACGAGGTAAAGCTGGCTTCTTATTAAAAACACCTTTCATAAATTGTTTGATTACAACATTTTGTTCAATTTGAACATTATGAACAACATTTACCACACTCGAAATAGCCGATTTTGCGGTATTTAATCCACTGTACCCTAATCCCTTATTGTACAGACTAGTCAAAAAGGCCACTACTGAAGTGATAGAGGGATTAAATGGATCAATTTGCTTTGTACTACAAAAGAGCATCCACTTGCTAAAATAACCTCCGTATTGCTTTTTTGTCCCCTCTCTCAACGAAGACAAGATAAGTTCGACATATTCAGTCGGTAAGCCTTTCTTCCAAAGCTTTTCCCTGAGACCCGGAAAACAACCAGGGTCATTTTCGTAAGTCTGTGACTATAAAACGGTTTAACCCCCCCCCCCCCCCCCCCCAGTGACCTTTGTCACTGACCGTTCCAAGGCGGTACTTCCATCGTCCTCCTATTGTATGTTTGTTTTGTCTTTGTGCGTCTCTTGTTGTTTTTTAGCTCACCTGAGCACAAAGTGCTCAATGTGAGCTATTGTGATACCCCTGTGTCCGGCGTCCGTCGTCCGTCTGTCTGTCCGTCTGTCCGTCTGTCTGTCCGTCAACAATTTCAAACGACTTCTTCTCTGAAACCGACTGCCGAATTGTAACCAAACTTTGTCAGATAGATACTGTGGGTGGGTGCTTCAAAAGTTGTTAAAAGATAGTGGGTGGGGCCATCGGTCTTGTTGCCATGGCAACCGTACACAATATCTAGAAAAATCTTCTTCTCCAGAATGACTTGTCCGATTTGAATATAGTTTTCACCAAAATGTTTCTCAGTTGATAGACTTCAAAAGTTGTTAAAAGAATTTTGATCCGGCAAAAAACATGGCTGCCAGAGGGCGTGGTCATTTTTAGCTCACCAGAGCACAAAGTGCTCAGGGTGAGCTTTTGTGATAGCCTGATGTCTGTCGTCCGTCGGCGTGCGTCGTGCGTCGTCCGTCGTCGGTCGTCAACAATTTGAACCTTTAAAATTCTTCTCCTCTGAATCTACAGGGGTCTCAGCTTTCATCTTTGGCACATAGCATCATCTGTAGGTCCTCTACAAAAGTTATATAAATTATGTCCCTAGGGTCAAAATTGGCCCCACCCCAGGGGTGCATTGTTTTCTATAGAAACATATAGTGAAAACTTTGAATATCATCTCCTCTGTAACTGGAAGGTTCTCAGCCTTCATATTTGGCACATAGCATCATGTTCAGGTTCTCTACAAAAGTTATATAAATTATGCTCCTGTGGTCAAAATTGGCTACACAACAAGGTGGACAGTTTTCTAGCAAACTTATAGCTGACTGCCATTTTAAGCATCTTCTCTTTGCTCATAAATAGGTCATCCAGTCAAGCAGTGGGATAGATGACCAGTGGCTATTTTTAGGTCACCTGTATCTGGTGCTGGAGCTCTGTGCCTTAACCCTTTGCCTGTTCTATGTTTATTATTAATTTGAATGCCTACTGCATATTCATGAACAAAATAGTTAAAATGAAGTATGGAAGGTGGAACATTGTAGTCATTTTTTCCCAAATTTCACAACCTACTGAATATTCATCTACAAAATAGTTATAATGAAATATAGTAGGTGGAACATATTGTAGCCATTTTAGAAACTTAAGGAACAGATGTATAAACAGAGCAGGCCCTGATCAGATGGCTCCTATAGGAGGCATCCAATCTGGGTCTACTGTTTTCAAAAATGTGAAAACACGTTTGTATGAGGGAAGGGTTAATTAATAATAGTGATTGGCATTATGATATTATTATAACCTGCCCTGCAGTTCAGAAGAAGGGTAAATCATGTAAAGACTCCAGAATGCCAAATTAAAGATTTCAAATAAATTATGAAATATTTTTTAACATGAAATTGTATTACTTTAAACTATTAATTTATACTTATGATTATGCAATTATTATGTAATAATTTATAATAATATTCAAATGCAAAAAATCAGTTTGGAATGCAAGGGTACACATACCCGTTCAGAAGAACAGTTGATCGCCTTTAGTCAGAACTTTGTATGGCCTTGTTTAAATTATGCCCCTGGGATTAAAATTGGCCCCACCCGAGGGGTGGTCAGTTTTCAATAAAAATATATAGTAAAAACATTGAAAATCTTCTTTGAAACTGGAAGGTTCATAACTTTCATATTTGGCACATAGCTTCATGTTCAGGTCCTCTACAAATGTTATATAAATTATACCCCTGTGGTCAAAATTGGCCCTGCCCCAGGAGTAGCCAGCTTTCAATAGAAACATAAAGTGAAAACTTTGAAAATCTTCTCCTCTGATTGTCTGGTGAGCGCTTCAGGGCCATTCTGGCCCTCTTGTTTCCATATATGGTAATATGGAATTTTCATAGGAAAATCTTTAAAAATATTCTTCTCTGAAACTGTAAAGCCTAGACCTTTGATATTTGGTATGTAGCATGATCTTATGGTCCTCTACAAAGATTGTTTAAATTATGGCCCCCGGGCCAAAAATGGCCCGGCCCATGGGCTTATCAGTTTTTCATAGGAAAATCTTTAAAAATCTTTTTCTCTGAAACTGTAAGGCCTAGAACTTTGATATATGGTATGTAGCATGATCTTATGGTCCTCTACAAATATTGTTCTAATTATGACCCCCGGGCCAAAAATGGCCCCGCCCAAGGGCTTATCAGTTTTTCATAGGAAAATCTTTAAAAATCTTCTTCTCTGAAACTGTAAGGCCTAGAACTTTGATATATGGTATGTAGCATGATCTTATGGTCCTCTACAAATATTGTTCTAATTATGACCCCCGGGCCAAAAATGGCCCCGCCCAAGGGCTTATCAGTTTTTCATAGGAAAATCTTTAAAAATCTTCTTTTCTGAAACTGTAAGACCTAGACCTTTGATATTTGGTATGTAGCATGATCTAATGGTCCTCTACAAAAGTGGTTCAAATTATGGCACTCGGTCCAAAAATGGCCCCGCCCAAGGGCTTATCAGTTTTTTCATAGGAAAATCTTTAAAAAACTTCTTTTCTGAAACTGTAAGGCCTAGAACTTTGATATTTGGTATGTAGCATGATCTTATGGTCCTCTACAAATATTGTTCAAATTATGACCCCCGGGCCAAAAATGGCCCCGCCCAAGGGCTTATCAGTTTTTCATGGCCTAGACCTTTGATATTTAATATGTAGCATGATCTTATGGTCCTCTACAAATAGTGTTCAAATTATGACCCCCGGGCCAAAAATGGCCCCGCCCAAGGGCTTATCAGTTTTTCATAGGCCTAGACCATTGATATTTGGTATGACTAACATGATCTAATGGTCCTCTATAAATATGTAGCTGTGGCTTGTGGTCCTCTGCCAAGAATGTTTAACTTACGACCCTGACCACAGGGCGAAACTTGCCCTGCCTCAGGGCTTATCAGTTTTTAATGGGGAAAATATGAAATATTATTTTTCTCTTAAACCATAAGGCTTAGACCTTTAATTAATGGCATACTGCTTTGCCTTGTGGTTCTCTACCAAGGTTGTCCACATGATTTCTTGTGGTCAGAAATGGCTCCGCGCCTGGGGTTATCTCAGGTGAGCGCTTCAGGGCCTCATGGCCCTCTTGTTTAGTTATGTACATTTGCTGTTTCCTTGTGTTGCTGTTCGGGCGACTGTTTGTTCTGTATGTGGTGTTTCCTGCATGACTCATTTTTGTACTTTTAGTCCCTTCGTGGATGCCAGAGAATCACTGTCACTCGTGGGAGCAACCGCGGCTGCTCCACCACCATCTGGAGCAATCGTGGAAACCACGGCTGGGTGGAAAACAGTGGTGCCACTATTACTGCATCTGCTTTGTCCTGCTCCAGCTTCTGTAATACATTCCCCATCACACTGAAAGGAGGGAAAATGTATGAATAGTAGGAATTCCAACTAAGAGAAAATGCATTAATAGCTACTGCATTCACACCTGGTGTATAAGACACATATTTATGCAACCTGTTAATTCTGTTTGGATGCAAACAGATCAATGTTACATTCACCATAAATATCCATTAGTTTGCGAAAAACTGATATATTTAATGACCATTCCATATCATCATTGAGTTTTTGTCTGCTGAGTGCATCAGCACGCACATTTAACTTGCCCGGTATGTGATAAACACTAATCCATAATTTCCTTGACTAATGTGTTTAATGTTTGAATTCTACCTCCCATTTTTAGCTCACCAGAGCACAAAGTGCTCAGGGTGAGCTTTTGTGATTGCCTGATGTCCGTCGTCCGTCGGCGTGCGTCGTCCGTCGTCCGTCGTGCGTCGTCAGTCGTCAACAATTTGAACCTTTAAAAATCTTCTCCTCTGAATCTACAGGGTTCTCAGCTTTCATCTTTGGCACATAGTATCATCTTTAGGTCCTCTACAAAAGTTCTATAAATTATGGCCCTGGGGTCAAAATTGGCCCCGCCCCAGGGGTGCCTTGTTTCCAATAGAAACATATAGTAAAACTTTGAAAATCTTCTCCTCAGAAACCAGAAGGTTCTCAGCTTTCATATTTGGCACATAGCATCATGTTCAGGTCCTCTACAAAAGTTATATAAATTATGGCCCTGGGGTCAAAATTGGCCCCGCCCCAGCGGTGGGCAGTTTTCAATAGAAACAAATAGTGAAATCTTTGAAAATCTTCTCCTCTGAAACTGGAATTCTCTCAGCTTTCATATTTGCCACAGAGCATCGTGTTCAGGTCCTCTACAAAAGTTATATAAATTATGGCCCTGGGGTCAAAATTGGCCCCGCCCAAGGGGTGGGCAGTTTTCAATAGAAACAAATAGTGAAATCTTTGAAAATCTTCTCGTCTGAAACTGGAATTCTCTCAGCTTTCATATTTGGCACATAGCATCATGTTCAGGTTCTCTACAAAAGTTATATAAATTATACCCCTGGGGTCAAAATTGGCCCCGCCCCAGGGGTGCCTTGTTTCCAATAGAAACATATAGTAAAACTTTTAAAATCTTCTTCTCTGAAACCAGAAGGTTCTCAGCTTTCATATTTGGCACATAGCATCATGTTCAGGTCCTCTACAAAAGTTATATAAATTATGGCCCTGGGGTCAAAATTGGCCCCGCCCCAGGGGTGGGCAGTTTTCAATAGAAACAAATAGTGAAATCTTTGAAAATCTTCTCCTCTGAAACTGGAATTCTCTCAGCTTTCATATTTGGCCCAGAGCATCGTGTACAGGTCCTGTACAAAAGTTATATAAATTATGGCCCTGGGGTCAAAATTGGCCCGCCCCAGGGGTGGGCAGTTTTCAATAGAAACAAATAGTGAAATCTTTGAAAATCTTCTCGTCTGAAACTGGAAGGTTCTCAGCTTTCATATTTGGCACATAGCATCGTGTTAAGGTTCTCTACAAAAGTTATATAAATTATGCCCCTGGGGTCAAAATTGGTCCCGCCCCAGGGGTGGGTCATTTTCATTAGAAACAAATACTGAAATCTTTGAAAATCTTCTTATCTGAAACTGGGATGCTCTCAGCTTTCATATTTGGCACATAGCATCATGTTCAGGTCCTCTACAAAAGTTATATAAATTCTACCCCTGGGGTCAAAATTGGCCCCGCCCCAGGGATGGGCCATTTTCAATAGAAACAAATAGTGAAATCTTTGAAAATCTTGTTCTCTGATACTGGGAGGCTCTAAGCTTTCATATTTGGCACATAGCATCATGTTCAGGTCCTCTACAAAAATTATATAAATTATGGCCCTGGGGTCAAAATTGACCATGCCCTAGGGGTATCCAGTTTTCAATAGAACATATAGTGAAAACTTTGAAAATCTTCCCGTCTGGAACTGGAAGGTTCTCAGCTTTCATATTTGGCACATAGCATCATGTTCAGGTCCTCTACAGAAGTTATATAAATTGTGCCGCTTGTTTTAAATTTTCTTCACTTTAGGTCCTCTAGAAATGTTACATAAATTATGCCTCTTGGGTCAAAATTGGCCCTCGCCAGGGCTGGCTAGTTTTCTATAGAAACACATAGTGAAAACTTTGACAATCTTCTCCTCTGATTGTCTGGTGAGCGATGTCAGGGCCTTTCTGGCCCTCTTGTTGTGATATATTTAATAGCCGTAGTATTATCAAGCAAAAGTTGTACATGGATCTTTTCACTATTAGCACAAAAATGTTTAATAGCCAAATACGCTGCTTTGAGTTCTAACACATTAATATGTTCTTCACGATCTGCCTCGCTCCAGATCCCACTAAACGTATCATTTGATGTACGCTGGCCTCTTTGCATGTACGCCGACAAGAAAGGTTTAGTACTCAATGAAGGCGACCTCTTAAATCCAGAAATGGAAGGAGAACGTCGGATATCTCTACTATTTCGTTTTTGTCGTACCCTTTATTGCTTTTCTACAGTTACTCTGTTTGCAGCTCAATCATTGAGTACACTAGCAATAGGTGGATACAGTTTGTTCACTTAAATGTTTTCGTTATACATGCACTTTACCACTGTATTTGCCGTCGCGGTTGTTGTAGATTAGTCGGAGAGGGGATACGTTTATTTACACTGTTTGTCTTTTAGGGTGGGGATGGAATAAGTGTGAGGTTGGGCACCCATAAACCGGTTTAACCCCCCCAGTGACTTTTGTCACTGACCGTTCCAAGGCGGTACTTCCATCTCCCCCCTATTGCATGTTTGTTTTGTCTTTGTGCGTCTCTTGTTGTTTTTATAGTTATGTACATTTGCTGTTTCCTTGTGTTGCTGTTCGGGCGACTGTTTGTTCTGTATGTGGTGTTTCCTGCATGACTCATTTTTGTACATTGAATGCCCCGTAACCAACTGAACTACTGTCAGATTCTATTATTATGTCTCCCCCCATATTTATATGGGGGAGACATATTGTTTTCGTGAGAGTTGTCTGTCTGTCTGTCTGTCCGTCCGTCTGTCTGTCCGTCTGTCCGTCACACTTTTTGTCCGGACGATAACTTCAATATGCCTGATGCCAGTTGATTGAAACTTCATATATGGAAAGAGCATAATGAGAGGAAGTGTCACGCACAAGGTCCATAACTCTGGCTTCACTAATATTTGAGTTATTGCCCTTTGTAAAAAAAAATCACACTTTTTTGTCCGGACGATAACTCCTATATGGCTCATGCCATTGGATTGAAACTTCATATATGGAAAGATCATGACGAGAGGAAGTGTCATGCACAAGGTCCATAACTCTGGCTTCACTAATATTGGAGTTATTGTCCTTTGTAAAAAATATCATAATTTTTTGTCCGGACAATAACTTCAATATGCCTGAGGCCAGTTGATTGTAACTTCATATATGGAAAGAGCATAATGACAGGAAGTGTCATGCAGAAGGTACATAACTCTGGCTTCACTAATATAGGAGTTATTGCCCTTTGTAAAAAAATCACACTTTTTTGTCCGGACGATAACTTCTATATGGCTCATGCCATTGGATTGAAACTTCATATATGGAAAGATCATAACGAGAGGAAGTGTCATGCACAAGGTCCATAACTCTGGCTTCACTAATATTGGAGTTATTGCCCTTTGTAAAAAAATCACAATTTTTTGTCTGGATGATTACTCCTATGTGACACATGCCATTGGAGTGAAACTTCATACATGGAACGATCATGATAAGAGAAAGTGTCATGCATAAGATCCTTAACTCGAGCTTCAATAAATTTAGAGTTATTGCACCTTGTACATTTGTTTAATTCTTTCTTGTCCGGACGATAACGCCTACATGGCTCTTGCCATCGTATTAAAACTTCATACATGGAAAGAGCATGATGAGAGAAAGTGTCATGAACAAGGGCCATGATTCTGGCTTCAATACTTTTGGAGTTATTGCCCTTTGTTACATTTTTTGGCCGATCAATAACTCCTTTTCGACTGATGCTATTGGAATGACATTTTATTTTTGGAAAGAGCATGATGAAAGTAAGTGTCATGCACAAGGGCCATAAATCTGGTATCAGTATTTTTGGAGTTATTACCTGTTATCATTTTCTTCTTGAAAAATGTAGTGTGGAAAACGCATAATGAAGGGAAGTATCATTCATCAAGACCATAACATTTTTAGTGATTTCCCTTTACATATTGTTTTTATTAGAGGGGAGACATCCGTTTTTGTGACAAAAACCTCTAGTTACATCTGGTCTGGGTAACAGAACAGGATTGAACGACTTCTCCACATTATTTATCCACCATGATATACAATCTCTATTTTCCTTTGACACTACCATATTGCCTTCAAAATTTCTTTTCAACTCTATATCCCTTTGAATTTCTAATGACTTGTAATAAGGAGGTGCGTACTGAACACCTGGTTCACTTGAAACCATTTTCCCTATTAATTGGGCAAACTGTCTGATCGTTATGTTTGCTTTTTTAAGTATAGTGTTACATTCTAAAGTAATGTTTTGTTTTTTCCTCCCTGGTAAGCGAACTGTCATATCCTGAGAATTCAGCAAGAATCCTACAAATTCAATACATTGTGTGGGTAGAAATACTGATTTATCCGGATGTACCGTAATTCCTAACTCATCTATCTATGATACTGTTGTGTTTACATTATCTAAACATTCTTGAAATGAATCTCCTGATAACAGAACATCATCAATATCGGAACAGTTTGTGTTCCTTCTTTCCTTGAAGTGGAAAATACTGGTTTCATCAATTTTGTAAATATTCTAGGTGCACTGGACAGTCCATTTGTAAATTCAAACAAATTCCCTTTCCATGTAAATCTCAAATATTTTCGATCAGTTTTCTGTATTGGAATACTGAAATAAGCATCCTTAAAGTCTATTTTCGCGAAGAAACAATTTTCTCGAATTAAATACGAAGCTGAGAGTCTCCATTTTAAAATGCCTCTTACAAACATGGTCATTCCAATTGCTAAGATTTAAAATAAGACGGTATGTGCCATCGGATTTCGGCTTAATGAAAATATTTGATACCACTTGATTTGCCTGATCAGTCACTTGCTCTATAACACCTTTAGACTTAAGTTTTTGTACTAAGTCAGTAATTATTACTTCTTCCTTCCCAGAAAACTTTATTTCTTTTCTCTTACATAAAGAACATGGCGGGGAGGAAAATTCTATTTTATATCCTGACCGAATAATGTCTAGAATGTGTCTGTCACTAGTTAATGTTTCCCATTGTTGAATACTTTCCCTTGATAAAGATACGTAATAAATATGTTATCCTACGGAATATCTCGTAAAAGCTTCGAAGAAATGTTCGAACTAAAATTAAAACGGTCTGGTCACTTAGATAGCACTTTTTCTCTGAGGAGTTTGGTCACGTGATCGCATTATCTCACTCATGGTGATTCTGATTGGTAGATAGGGATAACAAAATTACTAATTATACCCTCGCAAACAAAGTTTGAGAGGGGCTATATAGGAGTCAGTGTGTCGGTCGGTTGGTCTGTCTGTCCATGCCACAGTGAGCACTCTAGTGGCCACAATTTTAGTCTTCATGAAACTTAGAATGATTTTGATAAAATCTAGGAGGAGTTTGAAAGTGGGTCACAAGGGGTCAAAAACTAGGTCACTAGGTCAAATAGGAAAACATTGTGAACATTCTAGAGGTCACATTTTCATCCAATATTTATGAAACTTGGTCAGAATGATTGTTTTGATAAAATTTCGGAAGAGGGTGAAAATCGGTCATGTGGGGTGAAAAACTAGGTCACTAGACCATGTAATAGAAAAACCTTGTGAACACTCGAGAGTACGCATTTGTAGCTGAATCTTCATGAAGTTTTATCAGAATGATTGTTTTGATAAAATATCGGATGAGTTTGAAAGTGGGTCATGTAGGGTCAAAAACTAGGTCACTAGGCCACACAGTAGAAAAACCTTTTGAACACTCTAGTGGTCACATTTTTTGTCCAATCTTCATGAAACTTTGTCAGATTGATTTACTTGATACAATCTTGAACAAGATTGAAAATTGGGAATGTGGTATTAAAAACTAGGTCACTAGTTTGATTTGCAATCAAGGCAGCTGAGCGGGGGTATTTAATCGCCTCTAGTGAGAATTATGTCTCCCCCATTTATGGGGAGACATTGTTTTTGCCAGAGTTGTCTGTCCGTCCGTCCGTCTGTCTGTCCGTCACAAACTTGTGTCGCGCGTATCTCTGAAACCAGTAGGGCTAGAGTCCCCAAACTTCACAGGAATGTTTACCAGCATGAGTTGTGCACCTGAGGTTTTTTAAAATTGTCTCCCCCTGATAACCTTGGAGTTATTGCCCCTGATGACTGAAAATTAGAAAAACTTTGTGTCGCGCATATCTCTGAAACCCTTAGTACTAGAGTCACCAAACTTCACAGGAATGTTGACCAGCATGAGCTGTTGTGCACCTAGGGTTTTTGAAGTGTCTTCCCCTGATAATTGTTAGAGTTATTGTCCCTGATATGAACACTTAAATTCATAAAAATTTGTGTCGCGCGTATCTTTGAAACCAGTAGGGCTTGAGTGACAAAACTTAACAGGACTGTTCACTAGCATGAGTTGTTTTGCACTTGGGTTTTTAGCTCACCAGTGCTCAGGGTGAGCTTTTGTGATTGCCTGATGTCCGTCGTCCGTCGGCGTGCGTCGTCTGTCGTGCGTCGTGCGTCGTCAGTTGTCAACAATTTGAACCTTTAAAAATCTTCTCCTCTGAATCTACAGGGTTCTCAGCTTTCATCTTTGGCACAAAGCATCATCTGTTGGTCCTCTACAAAAGTTATATAAACTATACCCCTGGGGTCAAAATTGGCCCTGCCCCAGGGGTTTTCAGTTTTCAATAGAAACATATGTGAAAACTTTGAACATCATCTCCTCTAAAACTAGAAGGTCCTCAGCTTTCATATTTGGCACATAGCTTCAACTTCAGGGCTTCTACAAAAGTTATATAAATTATGCCCCAAGGGTAAAAATTGGTCCCACCCCAGGGATTGCCAGTTTTTTTAAGCTGACTACTTAAACAGCCCATAGGATCACTAGTTATGCATAGGAAAAACTTTAAAAGTATCCTTGTCAGAAACTACATGTCCCAGAGCTTAGATATTTGGTGTATAGATTTACTTAGCATAACTTTATGGGTTTTATAAGTATCATAGTTCTTGGGTTAAAATTAGCCCTGCCCTGTGTGTACAGTCTTCTTCACGTCAGAAACGACAGCCTAAAGGTTTCTCCTTAATATATCAGCCTGCAGAGCTCAGACCAGTCAGAGTGAGTTCTTATATAACCACCCTTAGCCTGATCAGTAGAGTAGAAATTGTGTTTAGACAAATAACACACTCTCATTTAAGATTGAGAAAACTGAGGATAGTTCTTAATATGCAGACCACTCTTAAAGCTTTTTTTCATACCTATGCCCTGCATTAAGCTACCAGATATCAATATAGAGCATATCTGTTGTGAATTTCAGCTTAACTCTTTGCATGCTGGGTAATTTTGTCATCTGCTAAATGGTTGTCTGCAGCATATTCATAAGTTATCCGTACTACACACTTTCTTTCTAAGTTTTTCAGAAGTTCAGTCTCATTGACAAACAGTTTGGATATCAGATCAGGCCCCACATTATATTGGCCCTGATCTGGATCCAAACTGTTTGCAGAGGTCATTAGTGGTGGGAGAATCCCACTACACTCTTTCTAAGTTTTTCAGAAGTTCAGTCTCATTTACAAACAATTTGGATATCAGATCAGGCCCCACATTATGTGGGCCCTAATCTGGATCCAAACTGTTTGCATAGGTCATTAGTGGTGGGAGAATCTGCCTCTAGCATTCAAAGAATTAATACAAGTTCCAGTGGTCTATGCTCTATTCATTCTTTCACTACATTCTTTCAGCATCATGTTCAGGTCCTCTACAAAAGTTATATAAATTGTGTCCCTGGGGTCAAAATTGGCACCACCCCTGGGGTGTTAAGTTTTCAATAGAAACATATGTGAAAACTTGGAAAATCTTCTCCTCTGATTGTCTGGTGAGCGATGTCAGGGCCATTCTGGCCCTCTTGTTTTAATTGTTTTCCCCTGTTAACTTTGGAGTTACTGCCCCTGATGACTTAAAATTAGACAAACTTTACTTAGTGTCGTGCATATCTCTGAAACCGCTAGGGCTAGGGTAACCAAACTTTACAGGAATGTTGACCAGCATGAGTTGCTGTGCACCTGTCTCCCCCTGATAACTTTGGAGTTATTGCCCCTGATATGATTACTTAAGAATAGAGAAACTTTGTGTCATGCATATCTTTAAAACCACTAGGGCTAGACTGTCACCAAACTTCACAGGAATGTTGAACAGCATGAGTTGTTGTGCACATTGAAAAACATTGAAAGCAATGGGTGGAGTTAACATTTCCTACTAGAGGGAAAATTTAAAAAAAAATGTTTTCTCCCAAACCATTGATCCAATTTGAAAAGCATTGTGATTCTGTTTCAAAATTGCTAAAACCATGATGTTATCCGAAAAAACATGGCGCTGGCTAATTATATGACCATAGGGAAAACATTAAAAATCTTCAAAACTGGTGGTCCAATATGAATTTACATTTCAGTAAAACCCTCTCACGAAACGAAATTGAGAAGTCCTACAAGCGTAAATGTATGAGATATACATACAGCAAACATTATATACATACTCTCTCAGGATAGAGCCCTCTAGCGAAACGAAACCTAGAGAACAACCTAAGAGTGTCCCAAAAGACAGCAACAATACTTCACAACTACAGTTTGAAGAATTGTTATATATGCTAAAGGTAATGGCGAGTAATAATGATAACTATGATGTGAATGATGATGACGATGATGGCGACGACGATGATGATGATGATGTTAATATCAGTGCATACACTTTGGTAAAATATCTCTCTAAATGAGCAATTACAGTTACTGTAAAGATGTTAAACATGTGAGTGAAGTGCTGAGTGTGCATATTTGAACACAATGCTTAATAGATCATCATAACACCGACCCGTCATAAGCGACTCATCATCAACTTGATGATGAACACCTAAAATGGTATTAACAAACTCATGTCTGTCTAGTGATGCTAAACTGTTCCAGACTTGACAACCGAGAGCAGAATGAACGCAATTTGAGAGAACTTCAGTCTTACAGATACAACTGTAGTACAGTCGATTAAAAGATGATCTGTCAAGCCATATCCATTACAGTTCCTGCTACACTTGTTGCAACAATGTTCATATCGAGCTAAATATGCTATCAGCTGTGCTACTGATTTAACATAAGAAATGAAGTTAGGAAACCTTTAAGAGAAAATCCAGAGATTGCATAACTGGAAATTACTATGAACAGCTCTAAACCTGCTGAATCTATCAACAGACGTACGTGTGTTCCATTCTAAAATAAATGTATTCTTGATTGTCTTTTCACTGTACAGTGCTCCCTCTCTACAACGACACCCTTTGGGATCCGAAGATTGTATGTGTTGTTCAGAGGGAGTTGTTATAGGGAGGGAAAATCAAACATAATTAGCTTGTTAGCAGATCCCTAGATAAGGTGTATTTCGAGAACTAAAACCGTTATGCCTCTATCAAACCCTATGTTGTGACCACTCTAAAGAGTGGTCACAGCATAGGGTTTGATGGAGGCATAAAGAAAATACGATGGAAAAAGTTGTTTCTGGAGCCTTGTTGTTTCGGAAGCAGTGACATGCGTTGTTGTAAGGAGGGAATCGTTATTGAGAGGGCCGTTGTAGGGAGGGAGCACTGTAGTATTCCAGAAATTCTTATCAGGAAACGAACCAGTAGACGTATATATCAGCATATAATGTTTCAAACTGTATTTGGTTAAAATGGTATAAATATCTGACATGAAGCCTACGTGAACCTTTTGTAACAAAAATGAGCTAAGTCTAACTAGAAACATAGATTTGATAGCACACTCGTCTTCTAGTCTGCAGAGCTGACCGAATAAAATAAGTTTTCTACGTTCAATCTCCAATTCAATCGGTAAACAGTCAAGCATACTCATAACACAGTCTGTACTGGTTCTAGAACTTAGACCCTGTATATGTTAAAGACATAAGCGATGCGCTCGCTCAAGTTTTAGTAAATCTGTCTTACTTAGCTGTGGCCAGCATTCGCATCCGTACAACGCTTTGGGCAAAACTGCGTTATAAATACGCTTGCAACTTGTAGGTTGTAACCCATTATCGCTGAAACCATAGTTAAACTGCAAAAGTACCTCGTAGTTTATTACAACAATCCTTAACAGCAGATTGAGCTTAGTAGTATAAAGTGAGTTAAAATAGTCCCCAGCCACATAAATTATCTGCCACATTTTTAGTTGTGGTGTATCTCTCGACTGTCACCCGATTGTCATCGCTAAGCGCCTACAGGTAAATAGAGACAACCGATGGTTCTGATTTAAACCTGCGCAGTGACAATCGTACTAATTATTTTCGCCTAAAATTGGGAGGTTTTTGTTTTTGCACCAACCTACATGCAAATGTATATGCAGTTAAGCATACTCCTGTGCGATTCAACATCCAGCAATTGATTCTCAGAACAAATACGTAGTCAATAGTTCATGTACATTTAAAAGTTAGACTTTCAACAGAATATTTATGCATTTCGTAGCTTATTACTTTGACAATACATGTAGTATAAAACAAAATACATTAAAAAATCCAACAAACTCTGGTTAACTTCGCCAGAGGAGGCTAATACTGAAGGGTTTTAACTCGCTATATTCACTCTACAACTTTCAAATTTTGTCCGCTGGTGCTATGAAATATCTCCTCCCATTGCTTATTATTTTCGATTATTTTACCCTACCGCCACAACACAACTGCGTGTGAAAAAAAAGTACATGTACATAGACTATCAGTATCTTATCTAGAGAGCTGGGAGAGGCATGTAGAAAACTTAACTGAGAATTAATCGCGACAGCGTTTCTGGTGAAAATGTACAGATATTTGTATTAGACCTGATACTTCATCTAAAGATGTTTTGTTGGAAATGTGTGAAATAAAGGAACGATACTCATTAACATCATGGATTATAGAAAATATCTTAAAAGTTTGTATTTCGATGCGAATGGTCCAGCTTCATTTACCTCTCCCGAAAAAATGTATAAAATTGTTAAGAAACAAGGACAATATAGAATATCTCGGAAAAAGATTAAACAGTGGTTACAAGAACAAGACGTGTACACCCTCCATAGATACATAAAGAGAAAATTCACCAGGAGGAGGATAATAACATCGGGTGTTGATAAACTTGCATATACAAAGAAAATCTTCAGTCAAACAATATTGAAAGTTTATGGCTTGAAATATTTCAAAAAAATAGTATATCTTTTTTAATCGGATTTATATACAGAAACCCCAATTCAAAGGTGTCCTGGAATGATGATTTCGATCTACACATTGAAAATGTCCTCGATGAACAAAAGGAAGTCGTTTTGCTAGGAGACTTTAACAAAGACTTATTAAATGGTCATATTAAAAATCAATGGACTGAATACATGGCCTCGTTGGGATTTGTTCAACATGAAATAAACCATCTAGGGTAGTTGAGGGGAAAAGTAGCACCCTCATTGATCACATATACTCAAATAGTCCCAATAATATCACATTTATTGATGTACCATGCATAGGCTTAAGTGACCATTTTCAAGTTTTTCTAACTAGAAAAATCAGACGCAAGCAAACACTCTCATTATACCATTTCTTATAGATCATTTAAAAACCAACGACAATTTTACAAAAGATTTAGAGCAAGTGCCATGGGATGTCGTAAAGGTATTTGATGATGTTGATGATTCTATTGACTCTTGGTATTCTTTATTTAATGAAGTTATTGATAAGCACCTTTCAATAAAAGAACACCGGGTTAAACGCCATAATCAGCCAAAATGGCTAACATCTGAAATTATAGATGCAATAAAATTTCGCGACAAGCTTAAATCTCAAGGAAAAAAAGATGAATACAAAACAGCAAGAAATAATGTATGCAATACATCCAAATATAACGACGGCATTAATTATTTGCTAGTGGTTGTGGTTGGATGTATTTGATACGCTTGCTAAATCTGCACCCCACTGTAATAATAATAATAAAGACATTATTTCAATAGGGTAACACAATGAGTACAGGCAAGCAACTAATCTCCCTTGTGGCTCTCAAACATATTATAATGTACAGATATTTACAGAAAATGCACATTGTATCTACTGTAGAGTTAAAACAAAGACCATGTTAACACATGCGATTAGAGAGCTGCTTCATCAAAAGCATGCGACTTTATATATCAGAATTGTTATGAATAACAGCTTGGTATAGATAAATTAAATCACAACAAGAGATGTTTGTAAAACATGTATACCCCCCAGACCCCCTGACCTTTGATCTAGTGACCTCAACTATAGAGGTCATCTAGCGGTCATGACTAATCACCACAGCAACTTTGAATATCCTAAGCCAAACCACTGATCATTTATTGATCTGAAAACATTTCACATATTAAGGTCATGGTGACCTTGACCTTTGACCTAGTGACCTCAACAACTTTAGGGTCATCAAGTGGTCACAACCAACTACCACAGCAAGTTTGAAGATCCCGAACCAAACCATTGAGCAGTAATTAATTGGAAACCATTTCATCAGTTAAGGTCATGGTGACCTTGACCTTTGACCTAGTGACCTCAAAAATAATAGGGGTTATCTACTGGTCATGACCAACCACCACAGCAAGTTTGAAGATCCTAAGCCAAACCCTTGAGCAGTTATTAATCGCAAACCATTTCACCAGTTAAGGTCATGGTGACCTTGACCTTTGACCTAGTGACCTCAAAAATAATAGGGGTTATCTACTGGTCATGACCAACCACCACAGCAAGTTTGAAGATCCTAAGCCAAACCCTTGAGCAGTTATTGATCGCAAACAATTTCATCAGTTAAGGTCACGATGACCTTGACCTTTGACCTAGTGACCTAAAAAACATAGGGCTTATCTAGTTGTCATGACCAACCACCTAAGCAAATTTGAAGATCCTAAGCCAAACCCTTGAGCAGTTATTGATCAGAAACCATTTTACAAGTTAAGGTCATGGTGACCTTGACCTTTGACCTAGTGACCTCAAATACAATAGGGGCTTATCTAGTTGTCATGACCAACTATCGCAGCAAGTTTGAAGATTCTAAGCCAAACCCTTGAGCAGTTATTGATCGGAAACCATTTGACCAGTTAAGAGCATTGTGACCTTGACCTTTGACCTAGTGACCTAAAAAGCAATAGGGGTCATCTAGTAGTCATTACCAACCACCAAAGCAAATTTGAAGATCCTAGGCCAAACCCTTGAGCAGTTATTGATCGCAAACCATTTCACCCTTTAAGGTCATGGTGACCTTTGACCTAGTGACCTAAAAACTATAGGACTCATCTAGTTGTCATGATCAACCACCTAAGCAAATTTGAAGATCCTAAGCCAAACCCTTGAGCAGTTATTGATCGGAAACCATTTTACCAGTTAAGGTCATGATGACATTGACCTTTGACCTAGTGACCTCAAAATCAATAGGAGTCATCCAGTGGTCATGACCAACTACCACAGCAAGTTTGAAGATTCTAAGCTAAACCCTTGAGCAATTATTGATCGGAAACCATTTAACCATTTAAGGTCATGGTGACCTTGACCTTTGACCTAGTGACCTCAAAATCAATAGGGGTCATCTAGTGGTCATGACCAACCACCACAGCAAGTTTGAAGATCCCAAGCCAAATCCTTGAGCAGTTATTGATCGGAAACTATTTCACCATTTTAGGTCATGGTGACCTTGACCTTTGACCTAGTGACCTCAAAAACAATAGGGGTCATCTACTTGTCATGACCAACCACCACAGCAAGTTTGAAGATTCTAGGCCAAGTCGTTTATTAGTTATCGTTCGGAAACCATCGATCTACCGACCGACCGACAGACCGACCGACCGACCGACATGTGCAAAGCAATATACCTCCATTTTTTCAAAAGGGGGGTATAATAAATTTAGTAAATTTGTTAACATTTGTAAACATGTTTAGATTACAAACAAACAAAACCCACATGCTTTCCATACACACGCACATACTTGCAAGCACGCAAACTCGCTTGCCAATAACAAAAATATGCCAGTATTAATCTGAATGAGAGGTGGCAGTTTGCTGAAACAAGTGTTCGAAAAGAGATTTGCATGGGAAATAATTGTAAACAGACTCAAATGGAAAGAGTTTGACCAACGTCTTCATCCAGGCATACAAGTCGAGGGATGCGTGCAAGACTGTACTCGGTGAATAGATTTTCATATGCACTTAGAACAGTCCTACATGTAACATTCGATATGGACAAAATACAGATATAAATGCTAAACACGACTTTATGAAATACTTCCGGGGATGAAGAAGTCCTAATGTGTTGATGGCAGTTTGCTGAGATAAGTGTTTGAAAAGAGATTTGCGTGGGGGAACCACACCGCTAGATTAAAATATTTTTCATATAGTCACAAACAAACAATATACCATGAGTTAATAAAAGTAGCTAGTTTTTACAAAAGGAAGAAAAACTGTGCTATGACAGAATTAGTTATTGCTATCATTCTTCATCCAATGAATGCACTTTTTATGAAAAACTTCCGGGGATGAAGAGATTCTAATATGTTGTGGACGACAGTTCCAAACAGTCGGTCCAGCAAAAGCAAGACCTTTTCTGTACATTTCGGTTTTCGGCTGAGGAAGTAAATGATTATTTAAAGTTGTAGATCTTAAAGATGGAACTGTTTCATCCTCTTTATTTCTCCTTTGAAAGAGTTCTTTAATGTACGGAGGACAAGTATTCTTTGAAACTTTGTACATAAATTTAGCTTTGCGTAAGAAAATCCTTTCATAAATACATGTAGTCAAAATATGAAGATCATTCATGGACTGCTTTATATCATCATATTCATAATCAACAATAACCTTACATGCTCTTTTTAGGAGTATTTCAATCTTAGCAAGACAGGTTTGAGAACAGCTAGACCACACAATGTTGCAATAATCACTGTAGGGTTGAATGTAACTCTTATAAAAGACAATTCTGTGATCAATGGATAGATATTAATTATTTACTTATTTGTGATAATAGCCAAATGTTTCTTGACATTTTAAGGTAACAGACTTAATGTGTTCTGCCCATGTCAAGTTTCCATCTACTTGAACTCCGAGGATTTTATCACACGAAACCATTTTTAAGTTTTTATCATTATTCATCTTTATATTAAGTGATTTAACTTCAAGTTGGTCTCGCTTTTGCCTTGTAGTAATCAACATTGATTTTGTTTTGTCGAAATTTATCACCATTCCATTTTGTCGGCACCATATTGATAACCTATTAAGAGCTTCTGATAAATTCCTTTCAACGACCTGCTGAGACTTATTGATATCATACAGAGTGGTGTCATCGGCATACATATCATTAATTACATTGTCAGTGCTCAGTGGCAAATCATTAATGAACAGTAAAAACAGTAAAGGTCAAAGAATAGAGCCTTGAGGCACTCCACAAGTAACAGATTGAAAATCTGATACTTCATTTGCAACTTGCACCATCTGCTTTCGATCAGTTAGGCAAGATTTGAACCAATTTATTGTTGAGTTACAGAGTTGATAGGCTTTGAGTTTACTAAGAAGAATGTTATGATCGACGAGATCAAATGCTTTTCTAAACTCTACCAAGATAACACCTACTAGTTCTCCATCATTTAATGCCTTCAGCCATTTCTCAACTATATTGATAAGCGCTGACTCGCAGGAATGGTTCGGCCTGAATCCAGATTGGTTCATACAAACTAGACTATGGCTTTCAAGAAATTTCATTAAAGAGTCATGGACATGTTTTTCAATAAGTTTGGA
The DNA here is from genome assembly GCA_963576725.1 of Azorinus chamasolen. Taxonomy (NCBI): domain Eukaryota; kingdom Metazoa; phylum Mollusca; class Bivalvia; order Cardiida; family Solecurtidae; genus Azorinus; species Azorinus chamasolen. Next base: position 46,702,726 of record OY755238.1, on the reverse strand, counting down.
TACAGTTGGGAGAATGGAAATAGGTCTGTAATTATGTCTCCCCCATTTATGGGGAGATATATTGTTTTTGCCAGAGTTGTCTGTCTGTCTGTCTGTCTGTCCGTCCGTCCGTCCGTCTGTCTGTCCGTCACAAACTTGTGCCGCGCGTATCTCTGAAACCAGTTGGGCTAGAGTCACCAAACTTCACAGGAATGTTAACCAGCATGTGTTGTTGTGCACCTAGGATTTTTGAATTGTCTCACCCTGGTAATTTTGGAGTTATTGCCCCTGATGACTTAAAATTAGAAAAACTTTGTGTCGCGCGTATCTCTGAAACCGCTAGTACTAGAGTCACCAAACTTCACAGGAATGTTCACCAGCATGAGTTGTTGTGCACCTATGGTTTTTGAAGAATTGTCTCCCCTGATAATTCTTGAGTTATTGCCCCTGATATGAATACTTAAATTTATACAAACTTTGTGTCGCGCATATCTCTGAAACCAGTAGGGCTAGAGTCACCAAACTTCACAGGATTGTTCACAAGCATGAGTTGTTTTGCTCTTGGGTTTATTTAATTGTCTCTCCCTGTTAACTTTGGAGTTACTGCCCCTGATGACTTAAAATTAGACAAACTTTACTTAGTGTCGTGCATATCTCAGAAACCACTAGGGCTAGAGTCACCAAACTTCACAGGAATGTCGACCAGCATGAGTTGTTGTGCACCTGGGTTTTTTTTAATTGACTGCCCCTGATAATTCTTGAGTTACTGCCCCTGATATGTTAACTTAAAATTAGAGAAACTTTGTGCTGCACGTATCTCTGAAACCAATAGGGCTAGAGTCACCAAATTTCACAAGAATGTTCACCAGCATGAGTTGTTGTGCATCTGGGGGTTTTAATTGTCTCCCTGATAACTTTGGAGTTATTGCCCCTGATATGATTACTTAAAATTAGAGAAACATTGTGTCATGCATATCTTTAAAACCAGTAGGGCTAGAGTCACCAAACTTCACAGGAATGTTCACCAGCAAAAGTTGTTGTGCACCTGGGTTTTTTTAATTGTCTGCCCCTGATAATTCTTGAGTTACTGCCCCTGATATGTTAACTTAAAATTAGAGAAACTTTGTGCTGCACGTATCTCTGAAACCAGTAGGGCTAGAGTCACCAAATTTCACAAGAATGTTCACCAGCATGAGTTGTTGTGCATCTGGGGGGGTTTAATTGTCTCCCCAGATAACTTTGGAGTTACTGCCCCTTATGACTTAAATAAGAGTCACCAAACTTCACAAGAATGTTGACTAGCATGTGTTTTTGTGTACCTGGGGCTTTTGAATTGTCTCCCCCTGACAATGTTGGAGTTATTGCCCCTGATGACTTAAACATTAGACCCTGATAAGTTTGGAGTTACAGAAATTACACTTGTGTATTGGAAAGAGGATGGGAGGGGGGAGACATCTGTTTTTGTGACAAAAACAAACCTCTAGTTATTAACAACTTCATGCGAGCCAGTTTTGTTCAAAGGTTTGACTTTTGCTTCTTTCCACTTGCTAGGGAAAGTGCCAGTTTGTATGCTTACATTACAAAAGTGGGTTAAACTTTCAGCTATATATGGAGCTGCTATACGCAATAATTTTAGTCCTATACTGTCATTTCCGGTTGCCTTAGATACATCAAGGGTGGATAAATATTTCAATACTTTGTAATGGCATACTAAAGGAATTTCAAACCAATTGTTTTCAGTTGTAGCAAATTTCTCTCTACAGAAATCAAAAAGTTTTTCATGAGAGGTAGGGTCCTGTGGCTCTTTGAGATTGCTAGCAATAGACATGAACAAATTATTAAATATGTTAGAAATTTCCTTGTTGTCATAAACTTGTTCTTCCTCGTGTCTTATTGAAAAGATAGTGCTTTTATTAGTATTACCCCCCTTCCCTGCTCCAAATTCTTTGAAACTTTCCATACATTTTGCGGATTATTACCGGATTGTTCAAGGATTGTTTCATAATTATTTTGTTTGGCTAATCGAATTAACTTGCATACATTATTTCTTGCTGTTTTGTATTCATCTTATTTTCCTTGAGATTTAAGCTTGTCGCGAAATTTTATTGCATATATAATTTCAGATGTTAGCCATTTTGGCTGATTACGGCGTTTAACCCGGTGTTCTTTTATTGGAAGATGCTTAACAATAACTTCATTAAATAAAGAATACCAAGAGTCAATAGAATCATCAACATCATCAAATACTTTATAATTTCGAACCGAGATCCTTGATATTAAGAATTATTTGAGATCAAAAGGAAGGGTAAAAAATGCGGGGTTTTAAATATATACAAAGCAGATTTGCTTCATACCGGGGTATATTTAGTTATACCAACTTCAGAGCTTTTTCTCTCTTAATTGGGAAGGGGCCTTAGCCTGCTGATTTTGGGAAGAATTATCGCTAAAATTGCTGATTTAGGAAACAAAAAAGCTGGTGTAAGTTTGGATTTTTGGGAAAACTGCATGATTTTAAAGAAATTTTCAATTGGGAAGGGGCCTTTTATATGCCTCTGTTATAGAAGGTGAAACAAGAAATATCTTTTAAAAAGATATTCAGCGGCATTCAAATATTGACATAATGTACAAAACAATAATGGTATTAAATCTCTGCCAACTTAATTTCAATGTTTCGAGATTCTGTTAGTACAGGGAACTAGATCTATGAAGGGTTGCTTGTAATTATACTAGCAGAGAAGCATGCAATGGAAATGACTTGGAGTAGAATAAGCAATTATGGAAAAAAATCAAGTTACTTTTATAGGAAATCACTATGAAATTTTTAAAACTATCTGAAGTTAGTTCTTCATTTTACCTATTATGAAAAATTACTTGAAAGCATGTATATTTATATTGATATGAAGATAACTAATTGAATACACTTTAAATAAAGCATACAGAATTTAGTTTTTGTTTGAGCAGAGGCTGTAATTACTTAAAGAAAGGTATTTATCTATAGCCTGGATCAACGCATTAATTGGCGTGTGTGCATCTTCATTAGTGACACCATTAACTGAATATACATGTATTTTTAAAACAATATAAAGTTAGCTATCTCAACCTACTACTTGATCCAAAGCGCCAGGTGATAGAGCCGTAACAACAGCCTTCAGTAAGTAGCTTTATATCACAGAGAGCGAATAACCAGAGCCTTAATTGGTGCTGTGGTCGGGGATAGTAATTAATACTATTAATGCCACTACTCTAATATACTAAACAACATTTCTTCTTTATTTCCTATAGCATTGCCTGTGGATTATGGTGGTTTCGGCAAACTACCTGTTCGTCAAAGTGGATGTGATCAAATGTGGTATTAAATTGATAGCAAAATGATAATAAATGTTTAAAAGTTTAATAGTGGTTTTTGGCAAACTGGCAATAATGCTCAGCAATCATTACCATGAGGTGATAAGTACGATAATGGGTTAGGAACTGATATAAAGTATGACACACCAAACATTTAATAGTCAAAATTGATCCACACCTTTTGAGGATAATAGATCTATATAGTTTTATTCAGTAATATTGTTTATGTATTATATACTCTAGTTTTGATAATGACCAAAGTAACAAATAATTCATATTGTTTTACCGGTCATGGTAATAAACAACTATGTGACTACAGTATTGTACATGTATTTGAATCCACCAAAAGTTGAACTAAACAACATTTTGACTGAAAACAAAAAGCATAAAGTGAGTGGCAAACAGTTTGGACCAAGACTAAAATCAAAACTGAATGGGATAATAAATCATTAGTAATGTGTTATGTGGTCTGGGGCTGTTTTAATGACTAAACAATGTGACTATATTATTTGAAAACACCTCTTAATCACTCATTGTACCCAATGTTGAGTAAGTGTGAATATGTCACCTGCTTAGCTAATATCCTGATCTGTATAAACCCAAAAAATGGACCACATATCAATATTTAACATATAGATAGTTATTTAATGATTTTGATTATTCAATTTTCGCTTTTTAATTCAAATTTTCAATTTTTGCCGAAACGTCCTGGGCCGAATAAATAGATTGCCAAAACGTCCTGGGTCGAAACATCGGGGGCGAAACTTCCTATGCCGAAACGTCCTACATTCAGTTTGGCCATGTGTAGAGGCATTATAAAAAGACTGCATGCCAGTCAAGGGATTGACTAATGAAAATACGGTTTACTAGAAAATACTAATGGGTCATATGCAAATTACAATGTAACATAGTTTCTGATTGGTGGAAAACTAGAACAAAAGTGAAAATAGACAGCTAACCGCTGAAAAACCCTGAACTTGGCAGGGTTTTAAATATATGCAACACAGATTTGCTTTAAATCGGGTTATATTGATTGTTGTGGGCCAGTCAAAGTCAGCTAAGTATAAGATCGATGTTTGATTATCGTTGATGGGTCGAATATAGGGTTCCCTACCTAACTGCAATAAATTGGTACACAGGCTCAATTCCGCAATCGCCATACATTATAAGCTTCTCAAGAGGTATCCCCTGACTACAAAACTATAAATACTCCATGCAATTACGGTCATTGGTTTAATCGAGTCTCTGGTTCACAAACATGATTAACAACTAGAGATGACACGTTAAACCAAGTTTCCATGTATGCATTTATTCCGTGCTATATACCGCTCATGTAAAAGAACCAGTGGCTTCTTAACCCTTTCCCTGTTCTATGTGTATTCTAAATGTTGATACCTACTGAATATTCATGGACAAAATAGTTATAATTAAAAACGTAAGGTGGAACATTGTAGTCATTTAGAAACTAAAGAAATAGGTCTACCAAATTCCATAAGCAAACAGAGCAGACCCTGATCAAACGGCTCCTCTAGGAGCCGTCTGATCTTGGTCTACTCTGTTGCAAATGCGTGAAAACACGTTTATATGAGGGAAAGGGTTAAGCAGTGGGATTCAGTCTGTAACCATACTTGCACTACAAAAACCTAACATAACTAACGTCTGCTGGGGCTATCCCCACATAACAGGTTGACACATTTGATGCAGTCACTTATGGATTGATAATGATAACACACCCAAATATGTAGGTTGTTATGAAAAACCTTGGCCTGTTTTGATTGGACAAGTCATTTTAAAGGATGTAGCCACTATGGACATATTTTCCATCTTGAATAACATCTGAAAACAATTAAGATGTACTCTGAAATCTGATCAGGTTCTAAACAGCTTGTTCATGTATCGTTTCTTTGTAAAATTATGACCCCTTGCTAGAATACCTTAATTACTAATCATCAGGTTCCGTTTGATAAGCTACTTAACAGAAATTACACTGATGCTGTTAAACACAAGTGACCCTTTGAACGTTTAAAGCAGGGTAGAATGAACGCAGAATGGTTTGTTGAAGAGCTTTGTGCTTTATCTTCATATTGGTCTATTAAGAAGACACGTGGCTTTGCTAGGAAATAACTATAATTCCTTTGTGTTTTCATGGACATACTTTTATTCTCCTATACATATCTTCCACAAAACTAGTCTGCAAAATTGATTGAATAGCATCATGTAATGGCGTTAGTCGTTTGTAACAGGGAAAAGGTTAAGATTTACTAAGTCCATAGTGTTTGTAATGTGTGGTGGATTTAAATATGTACATTGACTTTTGTCATATTTATGTATGCCACAAGAGCGTGTTATACGATATTATACACTAATATACACTACATAGAACTGTGTCATAACGGGGTATATCTAATTATTTTTGTAGTATGGGACATTCTAAATATATACAACACAGATTTGTCCAATGCTGGGGTATATATATATAGGGTGGATTATATACAGTTTCCGGGAAAAAAGAGCCCCATATCGAGGTTACATATAGTGACCCCGTCACCGACCCGATGTATGTATGTATGTATGTATGTATGTATGTATGTATGTATGTATGTGTATATATATATCTCCAGAAACAGTATATAAAAGCAATATAAATGTTATACTTCAGTATTGCCAGGAAAGATTAAGCAGAAAATGCGCCTTAAATCACACAGGATTGTCTGTACAATTACCTAATCATAAAGGAAATCACTATTCCGTACTCTGCAAACGCGATCTAACTGCTAGCCGCTTCGATAGTCCACAAGAATGTGCGTGGCGATAGCCGGCAAAGCCGTTCTTTATAAATACGGCTTACCGACCCATTGTCAACAACGGTAACATTAAAATACACGCAACAGGATAGGTCTTTTGGTCGTAGATATCTTAAAAAATATTTATAGAATCGATCCACGTAAAAAATATTATAAGTAAAGACCTAGAAAACAAGATGTGTGGAACAATATGCCCCCTCAATATGATATTTGACCCTGAAGGATGACCTTCATCTTGACATGTCATCCCTCAAACTGTGCAGCTTCATGGGGTATACATGCATACCAAAAATCAAGTCTGTATCGCTAATGGTTCAAAAGTTATGGCCAATGTTAAAAGTTGGTGACCTTTGACCATGAAGGATGACCTTGACCTGACATGTCACCCCTCAAATTGTGCGGCTTCATGAGATACACATACATACCACTATCAAGGCTGTATATCCACTGGTTCAAACGTTATGGCCAATGTTAATGACCTTTGACCTTCAAAGATGACCTTGACATGTCACCCCTCAAACTGTGCAGCCAAATGAGAAACACATGTATACCAACTATCAATTCTGTATCTCTACTGGTTCAAAGGTTATGGCCAATGTTAAAGTCTGTAACCTTTGACCCAGAAAGATGACCTTAACCTTGACATGTCACCCGTGCCCTACATTTGCCATTTATCTATGGTGAAACCCGAAACATATTTGACAGAAATTTCTTTCACTGTACGCATTTGCTTACATGAGTATAATAACGTGAGCTAGTTTGTATTTATAATTACATAAATAGTTGCACAATAATCTTTATCCAATTTCAATCGGCAATCGTCGCGTATTTCATTTCGAGAAACTAAACCGGAACTCACCCAGCCGCGATGCATTATGGGTTACTGGAAACTCGAGAATGGCAGGATACAACAGGGAAAATCAAATTAACTAGAAAATTGTTTCCAAGACACTGATGCACCCCTCCCCCTAACAATAGTGCCTCTATATCAAGCACTTTTGACTATGTGTTATACAGTGAAGAAAATTTCAGAGTCCCATAACTCTGGTAAAATGGTCAGAGCAATAATTACATTCAAGGTTGACAGCTTATCATGGGTGCAAATTTGAAGTAAAGCCTCCTATTTGGTATATGGGTTGTTAGACACATAATATTGTTTCACTTTATATTATATAGTGAAGACGATTTCAGTGTTCCATATCGGGTACAATTGGTCTGAGCAAAAATAAGCCTTTCTATGCTTTTGCAAACAGAAAAGATCCCGAAGTTCATAGAATAGTTTATCCATGCCTATACTTTGTCTTTTTGTGTGATTGCATTGTATTTTCTTACTTTTTCCTGAGGAGACTGCGAGTGTGAGTCTGTGCTGCAAACAATACATACCCCGATCAGTTGCCACAACTGGCCAGGGTCTTCGCTATTTGCAGCATCATACATGTAACAAGTATATCAATAAATGATATAATTAAAAATAACACTACAGACCCTGATCAGTAACCGGCGTCATAGAAATAAATGATATGAATTAGAAATAAATTATTATGCCGAAATCCTTATAAAATGGATTGCGACTCAAACTTTCACGGAGAACCCTATTGCACGAGCTCTACCTAGCGGGAATCCCCCTAAGAGAATACGCGCATGTGCAGTGCTTGGCTTACATAAAAACCCTTATAAGTCGCGTTTTATTGCCAACTCTAGCTGTTGTACCACTACTAAATTATCTATACTTTTGACGTCCTGTCTTACTACGATCAAAGAACATGTTAAACGCTACTGTGATAAAATATATGAAAATTCTGGTATTAATGTTTTTTGGTCCATAAAAAATTCAAATGATGTTTTAACAAAACTTGAAAATGAACAGTATAACATTTCTTTACTGAGCTCTTATGATTTCTCTACACTCTATACTACTCTACCTCACCATCTTATAAAGGATAGACTTATTAAATTAATAGAAAAAACCTTTGCCAGAGAAAACAAAATGTTCATTGCTTGTAATGTTCAACGTTCATTCTTTTCGAATTCAGAAGTTGAACATTACACAATGTGGACTTGCCTTGATGTTTGTAGATCTCTTACCTTTCTTTTAGATACTATATTTGTGCGTTATGGAGATACCATATATCGTCAAGTTGTTGGTATACCCATGGGTACAAATTGTGCCCCTCTTGTTGCAGATTTGTTTTTGTATTGCTACGAGAGGGATTTTATGCTTAGCTTAAAACCTGATACACAGACCGATATTGTTAATGCTTTTAATAAAACTTCAAGGTATTTAGACGATATTTTGAATTTAGATAATCCTTATTTTGATACTATGGTTTCTTCAATCTACCCAAAAGAACTGTCTTTAAACAAAGCTAATCAATCTGACATGAATGCTTCATTTCTAGATTTGAATCTTTCAATTACAAATGATAAAGTTTCGTCCAAAGTATACGATAAAAGAGAAGATTTTAATTTTAAAATTGTTAATTATCCTTTTCTAGATGGGGATGTGCCACGTTCTACATCTTATGGTGTTTATATTTCTCAACTTATTAGGTTTGCCCGAGCCTGTTCTTTGCTTGAAGATTTTAACAGACGTAATTTAGTTATAACTGATAAACTTCTTAAGCAAGGTTACAGATATCACAAACTTCGGAAAACCTTTTCTAAATTTTATTATCGAAATTTACCTCTCATTAGTAAATATAATTGCAATCTACGGACGTTACTGCGACAAGGCATTTCTCAACCAGAATTCTATGGGGATGTACAAACTTAGGAAAATTCGGGGTCATATCCATTTTCATGATTTGTTTATAAAACGCATTAAAAAATTTAAAAAGAAAGGTTATGATCCTATTATATTGCAACACACTGCATGTTTGGTTATCGACCCTTTTACAGTCGGTAGCTACGCTTCCCTCTTTGCTTGCGCGATGACAGGCCGAGGGTAGTACTCTATGATGGTATACTCTTAAACTTGGATACAGGAGGAGCTTACCAGACTCATGTATTATTTTTTCCCTGTCGTGCCCTTAACGGCTTACCTGCAGGTGCTCTGACTTCAGCAAAGTCATTGAGTACATATTTGACGGATTGTCACAGTTATTATGCTATGTTTTACATGTTGTCCTGTGTTCACCGTCGTCTATGTTGTGGGTAAGTCCAGCGGGGATACCTTTATTTACAATATTTGTAAAGCTAGGGTGACTTTGAGAGAAGTGTGAGGTTAGGACGTCCGTAAACCGGTTTAAACCCCCAGTTGTGTTTTTGCTGCTGACCGTGCCAAGGCGGTACTCTCTTTGTCACCCTTCCTTTTGTTTGCATTGCGTCTTTGTGCTTGTGGTTTGTTCATGTTGTGGAACGTTTGTCCCTGGTTCTTGTGTGTCTTTTGGTGTTTTCTGTGTTCATTTCGTGTGTGTGTGTGTGTGCGTGTGCGTTTGGGTGTGTGGTTGTGTGTGTGTGTCATGCTGTCTATCGGTGTTTTGGTGGTGGTTGCGTCTTGCATGTGGCTTTGCCTGCTTGACTTTACTACTTTTCCATTTACAATCCGGTTCCGGAATCTTACAATATATTTATAATGAAATATGGAAGGTGGATCCATTAGCAAACAGAGCACACCCTGATCCTATGGGAGCGAGCTGTCTTATCTGGGTCGAATCTGTTTGTAGATGCATGAAAACAAGTTTATATGAGGGAAATTAAGAGTTAAATAGACTTCTTCTGTTCTTCACAAACTACAGTATAAAGGTTACAGCACTGGTGGTCAGTAGTGCAGGGCAACTGTTACATCATGATAAACTCTCTAGAGGTCATACGCTTACATGTAACTCTTTGCACGCTAGCGGCGAAACTGTGATTACCTATGCAAACAGTTTGGATCCAGATGAGAGGCCACATAATTCTGCGTCTCATCAGGATCCAAACTGTTTGTCATCTTGACCATATTTTTGCATAAAATGAAAGATAGTTTATTGGAGAATTGAAGCAGACGGCAATTGTTGCAAACGAAAAATCACTCAGCATTGTAAGGATTAAGCAAGCTGTAGAGATCTGTAATATCGTCTGCTTCAGGTTTGTCATCATTTGAATTTCTAAAAGATCAGTTTTAGGCATTTTGACCTAAGGCAACATTGTCACAAGTTGTAAACAGTTTAGATTTTGGTCAGACAGCTATAATTACTTAATATATTTTATATGAACATAGATACCTTCTTAAACTTTCCTAAAGTTAAACGGACCTTACCCACTTATTTCTTTTCAAAAGTTGTTAAGTACGTCAATAGAATTCAGAAAAATCACTAACAATGTGAAATTTTTGTTTTCGGTATTCGTAACCAATTATTTCGGGGACTTTGCCACATAAAAAAATATAGGCAAATTGCTAATCTTCGACAATTGGACATAAAAAAAAAATATATATATATATATATATATATATATATATATATATATATATATATATATATATATATATATACATACACCGGGTCGGTGACGGGGTCAAAATATGTAACCTCGATATGGGGCCCCTTTTTTCCCGGAAACTGTATATAATCCACCCTATATATATATACCCCTGCATTGGACAAATCTGTGTTGTATATATTTAGAATGCCCCATACTACAAAAATAGTTAGATATACCCCGTTATGACACAGTTCTATGTAGTGTATATTAGTGTATAATATCGTATAACACGCTCTTGTGGCATACATAAATATGACAAAAGTAAATGTACATATTTAAATCCACCACACATTACAAACACTATGGACTTAGTAAATGTTAACCGTTTCCCTGTTACAAACGACTAACGCCATTACATGATGCTATTCAATCAATTTGCAGACTAGTTTTGTGGAAGATATGTATAGGAGAATAAAAGTATGTCCATGAAAACACAACGGAACAGTTATTTCCTAGCAAAGCTACGTGTCTGCTTAATAGAGCAATATGAAGATGAAGCACAAAGCTCTTCAAAAAACCTTTCTGCGTTCATTCTACCTGCTTTAAACGTTCAAAGGGTCACTTGTGTTTAACAGTATCAGTGTATTTTCTGTTAAGTAGCTAATGAAACGGAACCTGATGACTAGTAATAAAGGCATTCTAGCAAGGGGTCATAATTTTACAAAGAAACAATACATGAACAAGCTGTTTAGAACCTGATCAGATTTCAGAGTACATCTTAATTGTTTGCAGTTGTTATTCAAGATGGAAAATATGGCCATAGTGGCTACGTCCTTTAAAATGACTTGTCCAATTAAAACAGGCCAAGGTTTTTCTTAACAACCTACATCTTTGGGTGTGTTATCATTATCAATTCATAAGTGACTGCATCAAATGTGTCAACCTGTTATGCGGGAATAGCCCCAGCAGACGTTAGTTATGTTAGGTTTTTTGTAGTGCAAGTATGGTTACAGACTGAATCCCACTGCTTAACCCTTTCCCTCATATAAACGTGTTTTCACGCATTTGCAAACAGAGTAGACCAAGATCAGACGGCTCCTAGAGGAGCCGTTTGATCAGGGTCTGCTCTGTTTGCTTATGGAATTCGGTAGACCTATTTCTTTAGTTTCTGAATGACTACAATGTTCCACCTTATGTTTTTAATTATAACTATTTTGTCCATGAATATTCAGTAGATATCAACATTTAGAATAAACATAGAACAAGGAAATGGTTAAGAAGCCACTGGTTCCTTTAACATGGAAATAGGTCAAATGCAATGAAGGTTAGAAATTCAATAGAAATGGTCATTAAAATGAAATAAGTCAATTTTTTAAAGTCAAAGTTCACAATCAAAGTCATTAATGTCATTATAAATCTCAATATAATCTATTAAATTGCTTTATAAGGTAATAAAAATACTTTTTTTCATTGGGTACATCTTGACTTTAGAGTTGGGTACATCTTGACTTTAGAGTGGGTACATCTTGACCGAAAAATAGTGGAAACCAACTAATTAAGTTAAAGTCATTCCTCTGAGCTTCTATTTCAAAACGAAACTCCTTTTATTTTGGATAGAGAATATTAACATGTACACGTATATTATGTACATACTGATTTGACCAATGGGGCGTATATGTTTGCGAGGTCTATAAATCGTTGTGTTGAGTCGTTTTGCCGATTTCAGATAGGGAACGTTCGTCAGTTACTGTATATAATATTTAATCTGCATGCGGGGTTTATATGTTTGTGAGGTATAAAAATAATTGCTTTGATTGCAACACTTCATAAAACCCACTTTTACGTAGGTGACATTGTCTAGTTATATACTGAACAAAAAAAAGCTAAGGAAATTTCAGAAAGCAATGGAACAAAAGAACCCCAACACAAACAACCATTCGATTTGTATTTATTTTTTTTAGAGTGTTTGGGGTGAAACTATACAGTGACACTCTTTACGCAATCAAACCAATATTTTAATTTTGCGAAAAATGACGGAAAAGACCAGTTAACTTTGACATTGATTTTTTAAGACGCTATAGGTGTTGAAAGTTCAAATAAAGCATCCTTCTGAGGAAAAATGGACACTTTATGATACGAAATTCAAAATGTTTCAAATATTTTAGATCTTGTGTCATAGCCCCTCAAACACAAATTCCTTAACGTTTTTGTTGAGTACTTTCATATTGTAGGCGGCACATATTTTCAGGCAAAAAACTAATCACAACGCAAAAGGTAACTGGTTTTTTTTATCTGCATTACTCAGTGTGAAACAATATTTAATGGTTTCTCAAACAGAGTCGATGTTATGGAAGACAACTTACATATTGGAAAGTAACAAAATAGTTTAAAGTCATTCCTCCGAGCTTTTATTAAAAAAAAGAATCTTGTTTTATTTTGGATACAGAATATTAACATGTAAGAGTATATTAACTTACTGATTCCGCCAATGGGGCGTATATGTTTACGAGGTCTATAAATCGTAGCCTTGAGTCATTTTGTCGGGTTTAGATAGAGCCGGTTCAGCAGTTACTGTATATAATATCTAAGTCTACATGCGAGGTGTATATGTGTTTGAGTAAATAGAGAACGTCTATAGCCATATGTAGGGTGTATGATTATATTTGCGAGGTCTACAAATAACTGCTTTGATTTAACCCTTTCCCTCATATAGCGTGTTTCCGGCATTGAAAAAGAGAGTAGACCCATATTAGAGAGCTCCTGTTGGAACTGTCTTATCAGGGTAAGCTCTGGTTGTCACCACACAATCCTAATGTATTCTAACTGTTTCCCAGTCCGTTAAATGTCTTCATTTTTTTCTTATATGGAAAATTGAACATGGGTTTTTAATTTACATTTATAATGTACATCGTAAAGAAAGGCTAAAGTATAATTTTAAATATATGTAGACTATATGTATTGAGAGGTATATAAAATACTTGTAAATTAATAATGTATATCATTATCTGAATTAGCCGCAATGTATAGTATGTTTGCTTAATAAACTGTGTCCTTCCGCAATCCGTCTTTTGTTCTTCTGAGCACAGAATAATGCAATTCAATCTAAAGCCGGGGCTTTTCTCCACCTATATTTAGCTATGTATTTGACTATAACGTAAAACCCGATACAAACAAAACAGAAATAAAATGTGTACTTGACTGTTACAATGTGTAAGGCATCACTATCTATTGAACAGAATCGGTTTGTCTGTGTCTGGTCTAATCATTACTATATAACCCTAAATGAAATTAATATAGCTCTGTTTATATTTCTGGGGTCTATAAGTAGGGTTAGGGTTAGGGTTATGTTAGGTTAGGGTTAGGGTTAGCCGTGAGTTTGGCCGTTTCTTAAGCTCTACGGACGAACGAATGCCCCAAATTCTATGTAATCTGTGTCATTTTGTTTATATCTTTGTTACCTACATATACATATGTAAAGAAAAAAATAGTAGATACTTATAACTGATGTAGAAATAACCATCAAAATAGACCAAAATGGCCCGATTTTCACAAAAATTAGCACTGTGGGCCTAGAGAATGGCGCGTACGGACGGACGAACATCCGTATGCATTATATTAGAATACTAGCTTATAAAGAATAACATGTTTAATACATAGAAGTAGGTTTAAGATAAAAGATAAAGTATATAGAGCCCAGGGCTCCATTAAATAGGGCACAGAAGGTGCATTTTGGACTCTTTAGCGAGCCTCCAGGATCGAGCCTAGAATCAACTATATCGAGGGTTCTCGGTAATGTACCTATTACCAGTTGACTGCGCATAATTAAGTCTTCATATGCATGATAAATTAATTGCGTAGACATTGCGAGATCGATTCGGAAATGCCCGTCAAATTTCGTAAATTTCGAAAAAAGAAAAGGTAATTTTCGCGATTCTTAGCTAATTCAAGACCTCGTACAGACATACACAAAAGCGGACAGACCAATATATTTATGCCTAAGTTCTGTCCAATATTAGTTCTTTATATTGGTATATAGATATAAATAATATATGCAGAGATTATGTAATAATGGGACCCAAAAAAAACGGCGGAAATCGCTATGGAATAAGGAACTGTTTTGGCGCCAAAAGGGTTTTCGCGCTCTGACGGACGAACGCCTACACTGAGGAATGTGAATTTAGTGCGTTTGTACAACCTAGTAAACAGCTAAAAGTCGGCGCAAAAATATTGAAAAAATATTGAAAAATGGCTGAGATATCAGGTTCCAAACATTTAAAATGAGCAAATCCGGAGCGGTTTGGTTGTACATGTATCTGTTTCATAACTGGCAACCTTATTAAAACTTTGTGTTGACACATGATATGACCTTACTTTTTACATCTTGAATAGTTCTACACGTACATGAAAAAATACAGAAATATTAAGTTCTTAGCGCGTTATGAACGTTTAATATAACTCGTCCATTTAAGGAAGTGTCTATATTTAACTTGTTTGTTTTTACTAAAAGTAAACTAAAGGAGAACGCATAAGGTTAGACTATCAAACGATATGTCATTTTGTAGATCTTAACATGCCCAACACGTCGATACCTTTTTGAATTGAAATCGATCAAACGATAAGTGTTTATTGAACAAATACGGACAGGGACACTTCAACCACCAAACCCTATCAAAATTCAACCCACGGAAATTGAAATAAGTTCCTTATATGGAAGTTTTCGGAAATGATACTTACAGGCTCTAAAGACCTTTTGATGCTGCATCTTTTGACACCAACATCGCCATATTCGGAAGATGAATAAAAGTGTCATAAACGGATCACGAAAGTTGCGGACTTTTGTTAGGTTAAATTGTATACCTGACACAGCATCATAATCTCAACGCCTGGAGATAGATTTTTTGTGCTGGGTATGTGGTTGGGTCAAGGTCATCGACACCCGACATTGAAAGGTCACGATTGGTGTTGCGTAATCGCTGGGGGTTAAAAATCAAGGGTTGGAGTGTCCCTCAAAGTTGACCAGAAATGCGACAAAAGTAATTTACCCTACCCCGAATTCGTAGGGGACATTAGTAGATATACTCGAAATGTACATATATACCAAGTTTCAGTACTAACCCAAGATTAATAAGGTGGACCCTGATCATTTTGTGTACTCAGGGACACTCGGCACAACACAGTATAATTAGGGATAGGTTAGGGTTAGCAATGACTACGTTGTGTAAGGTGTCTCGCTGTAACCTCGTAACCGGCCATATTTTGAACTGGTATAACTTAGTTCGGATTTTCCATCGAGTGCACGATTGTGAGGTTCCAGGTTCGAGACATTGATATCAATCGATTTACTGGATAAAACTGAACAACTTTTGTTCTTACATATATATTCGAAATCTCCCCGGTAGCTTGTTATAAGAGAACATTTAATTTATTAGGCTGAGACACAAACAAGGGCAGACAACCCGCTTGTATTCAGCCGAGTTGTCCATTTAACCATAGTCTCATACTCACTGCATTGAAACCTTTCCAACGATATGTTACAAGGCTGTGTTTGATTGCATTTGGATCAGGACAACACGACCGACAACCACCGGCCTCTCGGCACGAATGTGGGTGGGGTAACAAAATTGAAATATTAACACCGTCATAACTTTTGAACAGAGAAAGATAGAAAACCAAAGTAAATTGCAAAGTTGCTTGTCCTGTCGAGGTCTATCGATCAATGCCATGCTAACTGGGTCCTCTATGCGACTGGCCGAGAACGGGACCGAAAACCATTTCCGTCCAAAGTTCGATCCGGCATAACTCATGATCCATAGGAGATAGAAAGATAGTGGAAACAGTAATTTTGCTTCATTGGACAAGCTCTGTCGATTGCTGTTGAGTTTTTGCACCTAGCACTTTTGGTTCAGATTTTCGCTCTAGTGCACGATTGTGAGGTCCCAGGTTCGAAACCTTGATATCAATCGATTTACTGGCTAAAACTGAACAACTTTTGTTCTTACATATAGATTCGAAATCTCCCCGGTAGCTTGTTATCAGAGAAAATTTAATTCATTAGGCTGAGACACAAACAAGGGCAGACAACCCGCTTGTATTCAGCCGAGTTGTCCATTTAACCATAGTCTCATACTCACTGCATTGAAACCTTTCCAACGATATGTTACAAGCCTGGGTTTGATTGCATTTGGATAAGGACAACACGACCGACAACCACCGGCCTCTCGGCACGAATGTGGGTGGGGTAACAAAATTGAAACATTAGAACAGTCATAACTTTTGAACAGAGAAAGATAGAAAACCAAAGTAAATTGCAAAGTTGCTTGTCCTGTCGAGATCTATCGACTGATGCTATGTTAACTGGGTTCTCTATGCGACTGGCCGAGAACGGGACCGAAAACCATTTCCGTCTAAATTTCGATCCGGCATAACTCAGTATCCATAGGAGATAGACAGAGAGTGTAAACAGTAATTTTGCTTCATTAGACAAGCTCTGTCGATTGCTGTTGAATTTTTTCACCTAGCACTTTTGGTTCAGATTTTCGCTCTAGTGCACGATTGTGAGGTTACAAGTTCGAAACCTTGATATCAATCGATTTACTGGATAAAACTGAACAACTTTTGTTCTTACATATATATTCGAAATCTCCCCGGTAGCTTGTTATAAGAGAACATTTAATTTATTAGGCTGAGACACAACAAGGGCAGACAACCCGCTTGTATTCAGCCGAGTTGTCCATTTAACCATAGTCTCATACTCACTGCATTGAAACATTTCCAACGATATGTTACAAGCCTGTGTTTGATTGCATTTGGATCAGGACAACACGACCGACAACCACCGGCCTCTCGGCACGAATGTGGGTGGGGTAACAAAATTGAAACATTAGAACAGTCATAACTTTTGAACAGAGAAAGATAGAAAACCAAAGTAAATTGCAAAGTTGCTTGTCCTGTCGAGATCTATCGACTGATGCTATGTTAACTGGGTTCTCTATGCGACTGGCCGAGAACGGGACCGAAAACCGTTTCCGTCCAAAGTTTGATCCGGCATAACTCAGGATCCATAGGAGATAGACAGAGAGTGTAAATAGTAATTTTGCTTCATTAGACAAGCTCTGTCGATTGCTGTTGAGTTTTTTCACCTAGCACTTTTGGTTCAGATTTTCGCTCTAGTGCACGATTGTGAGGTTACAGGTTCGAAACGTTGATATCAATCGATTTACTGGATAAAACTGAACAACTTTTGTTCTTACATATATATTCGAAATCTCCCCGGTAGCTTGTTATAAGAGAACATTTAATTTATTAGGCTGAGACACAAACAAGGGCAGACAACCCGCTTGTATTCAGCCGAGTTGTCCATTTAACCATAGTCTCATACTCACTGCATTGAAACCTTTCCAACGATATGTTACAAGCCTGTGTTTGATTGCATTTGGATAAGGACAACACGACTGACAACCACCGGCCTCTCGGCACGAATGTGGGTGGGGTAACACAATTGAAATATTAACACCGTCATAACTTTTGAACAGACAAAGATAGAAAACCAAAGTAAATTGCAAAGTTGCTTGTCCTGTCGAGATCTATCGATTGATGTCATGTTAACTGGGTTCTCTCTGCGACTGACCGAGAACGGGACCGAAAACCATTTCCGTCCAAAGTTCGATCCGGCATAACTCAGGATCCATAGGAGATAGAAAGATAGTGTAAACAGTAATTTTGCTTCATTGGACAAACTCTGTCGATTGCTGTTGAGTTTTTTCACCTAGCACTTTTGGTTCAGATTTTCGCTCTAGTGCACGATTGTGAGGTTACAGGTTCGAAACGTTGATATCAATCGATTTACTGGATAAAACTGAACAACTTTTGTTCTTACATATATATTCGAAATCTCCCCGGTAGCTTGTTATAAGAGAACATTTAATTTATTAGGCTGAGACACAAACAAGGGCAGACAACCCGCTTGTATTCAGCCGAGTTGTCCATTTAACCATAGTCTCATACTCACTGCATTGAAACCTTTCCAACGATATGTTACAAGCCTGTGTTTGATTGCATTTGGATAAGGACAACACGACTGACAACCACCGGCCTCTCGGCACGAATGTGGGTGGGGTAACACAATTGAAATATTAACACCGTCATAACTTTTGAACAGACAAAGATAGAAAACCAAAGTAAATTGCAAAGTTGCTTGTTCTGTCGAGATCTATCGATTGATGTCATGTTAACTGGGTTCTCTATGCGACTGACCGAGAACGGGACCGAAAACCATTTCCGTCCAAAGTTCGATCCGGCATAACTCAGGATCCATAGGAGATAGAAAGATAGTGTAAACAGTAATTTTGCTTCATTGGACAAACTCTGTCGATTGCTGTTGAGTTTTTGCACCTAGCACTTTTGGTTCAGATTTTCGCTCTAGTGCACGATTGTGAGGTCCCAGGTTCGAAACCTTGATATCAATCGATTTACTGGATAAAACTGAATAACTTTT
The DNA here is from genome assembly GCA_963576725.1 of Azorinus chamasolen. Taxonomy (NCBI): domain Eukaryota; kingdom Metazoa; phylum Mollusca; class Bivalvia; order Cardiida; family Solecurtidae; genus Azorinus; species Azorinus chamasolen. The sequence continues at coordinate 46,683,700 of OY755238.1, read as the reverse complement.
GTTCTTACATATATATTCGAAATCTCCCCGGTAGCTTGTTATAAGAGACAATTTATTTTTTTAGGCTGAGGCACAAACAAGGGCAGACAACCCGCTTGTATTCAGCCGAGTTGTCCATTTAACCATAGTCTCATACTCACTGCATTGAAACCTTTCCAACGATATGTTACAAGCCTGTGTTTCATTGCATTTGGATCAGGACAGCACGACCGACAACCACCGGCCTCTCGGCACGAATGTGGGTGGGGTAACAAAATTGAAAAATTAACACCGTCATAACTTTTGAACAGAGAAAGATAGAAAACCAAAGTAAATTGCAAAGTTGCTTGTCCTGTCGAGATATATCGATTGATGCTATGTTAACTGGGTTCTCTATGCGACTGGCCGAGAACGGGACCGAAAACCATTTCCGTCCAAAGTTCGATCCGGCATAACTCAGGATCCATAGGAGATAGAAAGATAGTGTAAACAGTAATTTTGCTTCATTGGACAAGCTCTGTCGATTGCTGTTGAGTTTTTGCACCTAGCACTTTTGGTTCAGATTTTCGCTCTAGTGCACGATTGTGAGGTCCCAGGTTCGAAACCTTGATATCAATCGATTTACCGGCTAAAACTGAACAACTTTTGTTCTTACATATATATTCGAAATCTCCCCGGTAGCTTGTTATAAGAGAAAATTTAATTCATTATGCTGAGACACAGACAAGGGCAGACAACCCGCTTGTATTCAGCCGAGTTGTCCATTTAACCATAGTCTCATACTCACTGCATTGAAACCTTTCCAACGATATGTTACAAGCCTGGGTTTGATTGCATTTGGATAAGGACAACACGACCGACAACCACCGGCCTCTCGGCACGAATGTGGGTGGGGTAACAAAATTGAAACATTAGAACAGTCATAACTTTTGAACAGAGAAAGATAGAAAACCAAAGTAAATTGCAAAGTTGCTTGTCCTGTCGAGATCTATCGACTGATGCTATGTTAACTGGGTTCTCTATGCGACTGGCCGAGAACGGGACCGAAAACCATTTCCGTCTAAATTTCGATCCGGCATAACTCAGTATCCATAGGAGATAGACAGAGAGTGTAAACAGTAATTTTGCTTCATTAGACAAGCTCTGTCGATTGCTGTTGAATTTTTTCACCTAGCACTTTTGGTTCAGATTTTCGCTCTAGTGCACGATTGTGAGGTTACAAGTTCGAAACTTTGATATCAATCGATTTACTGGATAAAACTGAACAACTTTTGTTCTTACATATATATTCGAAATCTCCCCGGTAGCTTGTTATAAGAGACAATTTATTTTTTTAGGCTGAGGCACAAACAAGGGCAGACAACCCGCTTGTATTCAGCCGAGTTGTCCATTTAACCATAGTCTCATACTCACTGCATTGAAACCTTTCCAACGATATGTTACAAGCCTGTGTTTCATTGCATTTGGATCAGGACAACACGACCGACAACCACCGGCCTCTCGGCACGAATGTGGGTGGGGTAACAAAATTGAAATATTACCACCGTCATAACTTTTGAACAGAGAAAGATAGAAAACCAAAGTAAATTGCAAAGTTGCTTGTCCTGTCGAGATCTATCGAATGATGCCATGTTAACTGGGTTCTCTATGCGACTGACCGAGAACGGGACCGAAAACCATTTCCGTCCAAAGTTCGATCCGGCATAACTCAGGATCCATAGGAGATAGAAAGATAGTGTAAACAGTAATTTTGCTTTATTGGACAAACTCTGTCGATTGCTGTTGAGTTTTTGCACCTAGCACTTTTGGTTCAGATTTTCGCTCTAGTGCACGATTGTGAGGCCACAGGTTCGAAACCTTGGTATCAATCGATTTACTGGCTAAAACTGAACAACTTTTGTTCTTACATATATATTCGAAATCTCCCCGGTAGCTTGTTATCAGAGAAAATTTAATTCATTAGGCTGAGAAACAAACAAGGGCAGACAACCCGCTTGTATTCAGCCGAATTGTCCATTTAACCATAGTCTCATACTCACTGCATTGAAACCTTTCCAACGATATGTTACAAGCCTGCGTTTGATTGCATTTGGATCAGGACAACACGACCGACAAGCACCGGCCTCTCGGCACGAATGTGGGTGGGGTAACAAAATTGAAATTTTAGAACCGTCATAATTTTTGAACAGAGAAAGCTTAATAGCTCAATTGGTAAGATAAAGGCCCTGGGTTCGAGTCCTGTTTTCACCACTTTATGATTGGTGCCTAACCTAAATAATCCGCAGTGTGATTTGAATGATATTGGCCTACATTATTAGCACATCCAAACGTATGATATTGGTCTACATTATTAGTACATCCAGTTTTATGATCAGGGTCTACATTATTAGCACATCCAGTTTGACGATCTGGGTCTACGTTATTGGCACATCAAGTATTATGATCTGGGTCTACATAAATGAAAGGATAAGTGGTTATTTATTTCATTTAAAGCGCTACTAACTACGATCAAAGTTGTCTGTTTAAAGTTACTTGAATGACTATAATTAAGTTTTAGCAAAATACATGAAAACATTAATCGACAATTAAATCAATTATAATGTGGTACATGTATGTTGCTGAAAGATTTGCAGAGTTTGATAATACATAAGCTGTTTGAGGATAGTTTAGGGTTATCACAGTCTGCTTTAATACCTGTATTAACAATTAAATAGGTGAAAAGTCTAACAATATCCTGAGACTCAGTGGAAAATCAGTAACCGGGTCTGAGCTGGTATGTTTTATATTGAATTGAATTGGACGTCATACACATATCCTTTGCATGGTATACCCCGGAACCATACGGACACAAATGTCTACTTTATCGTATAAATTAGCTGCCCAAGAGTACAAAACTCATTTTCATCATATAAATGTGATGCTTAACTAAATTCTAAACCAGTTTGGCAAGTCCTGTGCACTCGTGAATAAACGTCCAAATTATGTCAGTTATGGAGGTTCGAACACTGTCAGACTGTTAACGCATCAAGGAACTCGGTTCTGTAGTTTCTTCTTTTACAGTTCTATTTATCGCGTAAAAGAAATCAATTCTAACTCATCGAGTTCTTTTTTCCGATTTTCAAAACTCTTTATTTGCGGGGTATATATAAATTTATCTCAGATAATTCTTAATATCGTAAAATTAGCTGCCCAAGAGTACGAAACTTATTTTCATCGTATAGATCTTATGTTTGAGTACAGGTTCAGTGCAATTTGGCAAGTACTGTTCATTCATGCATAAAATGTACAACGTCCAAAATAGGTCAGTTTTGGAGGTTCGAACCCTGCCAGACTGTTAACAGATCAAGGAACTCGGCTCGAACTTGCTCTGAAGTTTCTCAATTTTAACTCATCAAATTCTTTTTTCGATTTTGAAAAAAATCTTTATTTGAGGGGTATATATACATTTATCTCAGATAATTCTTAATATAATCAAACTGAATGCCCAAGAGTACGAAACTCATTTTCAACGTATAGATCTGATACGTAAAGAGAACTGGATGAATTAGAATTGATTTCTTGTACGCGATAGATAGAACTTTAAAAGAAGAAACTTCATAGCAGGTTCGAACCGAGTTATTTGATCCGTTAACAGTCTGGCAGTGTTCGAACCCCTAAAACTTACATACTTCGGATGTTGTACATTTTATGCATGAATGAATAGGAATTGCCAAATTGAATTATAACTGTAGTCAAGCATCATATTTATACGTTGAAAAGGAGCTTTGTACTATTGGTAATTCAGTTTGAGATATTAACAATTATATGAGTTAACTTTATATATACCCCGCAAATTAAGAGTGTTAAAAAAGGAAACAGAACTGGATGAGTTAGAATTGATTTCTTTTACGCGATAGATAGAATTTTAAACAAGAAAATTCAGAGCAAGTTCAAGCCGAGTTCCTTGATCCGTTAACAGTCTGACAGGGGTAGAACCAACCAAAAGCGAACTATTTTGGACGTTGTACATTTTAGGCATGAATGAACAGGACTTGCCAAATTGCATGAAAACTGTAGACAAGCATCAGATATATATGTTGAAAATGAGCTTTGTACTCTTTGGACATTCTGTTTGACGATATTAAGAATTATCTGAGATAAATTTATATATACCCGGCAAAGAATTTTAAACAAGAAAATTCAGAGCAAGTTCAAGCCGAGTTCCTTGATCCGTTAACAGTCTGACAGAGGTAGAACCAACCAAAAGCGACCTATTTTGGACGTTGTACATTTTAGGCATGAATGAACAGGACTTGCCAAATTGCATTAAAACTGTAGACAAGCATCAGATATATATGTTGAAAATGAGCTTTGTACTCTTTGCACATTCAGTTTGACGACATTAAGAATTATCTGAGATAAATTTATATATACCCCGCAAATAAAGAGTTTTGATAATCGAAAAAAAGAACTGGATGAGTTAGAATTGATTTCTTGTATGCGATAGATATAACGTTAAAAGAAGAAACTTCAGAGCAAGGTCGAACCGAGTTCCTTGATCTCTAAATTTTATTCACGAGTGCACAGGACTTGCCAAATTGCTTTAGAATTGTAGTCAAGCATCAAATCTATACGATGAAAAATGAGTTTCGTACTCTTGGGTAGATAATTTAACGATATTAAGAATTATTTGAGAGAAATTTATATGTACCCCGCAAATAAAGAGTGTTAAAAATCGAGAAAAGAACTTGATGAATTAGAATTGATTTCTTGTATGCGATAGATAGAACTTTAAAAAAAGAAACTTCAGAGCAAGTTCAAGCCGAGTTCCATGATCCGTTAGCCTTCGGGCAGTGTTCGAACCTCCAAAACCGACCTATTTTGGACGTTGTACATTTTAGGCATGAATGAACAGGACTTGCCAAATTGCATTGAAACTGTAGACAAGCATCAGATATATATGTTGAAAATGAGCTTTGTACTCTTTGGGCATTCAGTTTGACGATATTAAGAACTATCTGAGATAAATTTATATATACCCCGCAAATAAAGAGTTTTGATAATCGCAAAAAAGAACTGGATGAGTTAGAATTGATTTCTTGTATGCGATAGATATAACGTTAAAAGAAGAAACTTCAGAACAAGGTCGAACCGAGTTCCTTGATCTGTAAATTTTATTCACGAGTGCACAGGACTTGCCAAATTGCTTTAGAATTGTAGTCAAGCATCAAATCTATACGATGAAAAATGAGTTTCGTACTCTTGGGTAGATAATTTAACGATATTAAGAATTAGTTGAGAGAAATTTATATATACCCCGCAAATAAAGAGTGTTAAAAATCGAGAAAAGAACTTGATGAATTAGAATGGATTTCTTGTATGCGATAGATAGAACTTTAAAAAAAGAAACTTCAGAGCAAGTTCAAGCCGAGTTCCATGATCCGTTAGCAGTCGGGCAATGTTCGAACCTCCAAAACCGACCTATTTTGGACGTTGTACATTTTAGGCATGAATGAACAGGACTTGCCAAATTGCATTGAAACTGTAGACAAGCATCAGATATATATGTTGAAAATGAGCTTTGTACTCTTTGGGCATTCAGTTTGACGATATTAAGAATTATCTGAGATAAATTTATATATACCCCGCAAATAAAGAGTTTTGATAATCGAAAAAAAAGAACTGGATGAGTTAGAATTGATTTCTTGTATGCGATATATATAACGTTAAAAGAAGAAACTTCAGAGCAAGGTCGAACCGAGTTCCTTGATCTGTAATTTTTATTCACGAGTGCAAAAGACTTGCCAAATTGCTTTAGAATTGTAGTCAAGCATCAAATCTATACGATGAAAAATGAGTTTCGTACTCTTGGGTAGATAATTTAACGATATTAAGAATTATTTGAGAGAAATTTATATATACCCCGCAAATAAAGAGTGTTAAAAATCGAGAAAAGAACTTGATGAATTAGAATTGATTTCTTGTATGCGATAGATAGAACTTTAAAAAAAGAAACTTCAGAGCAAGTTCAAGCCGAGTTCCATGATCCGTTAGCCTTCGGGCAGTGTTCGAACCTCCAAAACCGACCTATTTTGGACGTTGTACATTTTATGCATGAATGAACAGGACTTGCCAAATTGCGTTAAAACTATAGTCAAGCATCAGATCTATACGTTGAAAATGAGTTTCGTACTCTTGGGCATTCAGTTTGATTATATTAAGAATTATCTGAGATAAATGTATATATACCCCTCAAATAAAGATTTTTTTCAAAATCGAAAAAAGAATTTGATGAGTTAAAATTGAGAAACTTCAGAGCAAGTTCGAGCCGAGTTCCTTGATCTGTTAACAGTCTGGCAGGGTTCGAACCTCCACTAAAACTGACCTATTTTGGACGTTGTACATTTTATGCATGAATGAACAGTACTTGCCAAATTGCACTGAACCTGTACTCAAGCATAAGATCTATACGATGAAAATAAGTTTCGTACTCTTGGGCAGCTAATTTTACGATATTAAGAATTATATGAGATAAACTTATATATACCCCGCAAATAAAGAGTTTTGAAAATCGGAAAAAAGAACTCGATGAGTTAGAATTGATTTCTTTTACGCGATAAATAGAACTGTAAAAGAAGAAACTTCAGAACCGAGTTCCTTGATGCGTTAACAGTCTGACAGTGTTCGAACCTCCATAACTGACATAATTTGGACGTTTATTCACGAGTGCACAGGACTTGCCAAACTGGTTTAGAATTGTAGTTAAGCATCAAATCTATATGATGAAAATGAGTGTTGTACTCTTGGGCAGCTAATTTATACGATAAAGTAGACATTTGTGTCCGTACGGTTCCGGGGTATACCATGCAAAGAATATGTGTATGACGTCCAATTCAATTCAAAATAAAACATACCAGCTCAGACCCGGTTACTGATTTTCCACTGAGTCTCAGGATATTGTTAGACTTTTCACCTATTTAATTGTTAATACAGGTATTAAAGCAGACTGTAATAACCCTAAACTATCCTTGCAAACAGCTTATGTATTATCAAACTCTGCAAATCTTTCAGCAACATACATGTACCACATTATAATTGATTTAATTGTCGATTAATGTTTTCATGTATTTTGCTAAAACTTAATTATAGTCATTCAAGTAACTTTAAACAGACAACTTTGATCGGAGTTAGTAGCGCTTTAAATGAAATAAATAACCACTTATCCTTTCATTCATGTAGACCCAGATCATAATACTTGATGTGCCAATAACGTAGACCCAGATCGTCAAACTGGATGTGCTAATAATGTAGACCCTGAACATAAAACTGGATGTACTAATAATGTAGACCAATATCATACGTTTGGATGTGCTAATAATGTAGGCCCATATCATAAGACTGGATATGCTTACTATGTAGACCCAGAAATGAGGTAACCTTTCTGTAACATGGGAAACTCGAACCCAGGGCCTTTGGCCTAACATACCAATGCTCTACCGACTTAGCTATCAAGCTGCGCAGTCAAAGCCTATCAACAATTTCATAACACTCTCTACGTGGCTACACTCATCCCATCTATACAATAATTCTTACTCAACGAATAAGCCACGGGTTTTTCAATATAACATTTGTTTTTTTCATTTAAATCACACTGCGGATTATTTAGGTTAGTCACCAATTATAAAGTGGTGAAAACGGGACTCGAACCCAGGGCCTTTATCTTACCAATTGAGCTATTAAGCCATGGTCTCACGATTTCAGAGAAGAAGATGTTTAAGCCACGCATACCTGACCTAATGTTTGCATCGCGCAATTCAAACATTCGTCATTGACGTTCATTATGTAAAAATTGTAATCATGAAGTTGTTGTGCATGAATTTGGTCGTCGTGCATGCTTACGGGTTGTTTGCGCTCTAGAAATTTCGATAAAATGGCATGCAATGCCCGTGAGTTGTTTAGAAGTTTTGTCGTAGATTTCCCGTAGAGTAGTCGTCTGACCGGTTGTGACCGAAGCTTTTAACGAATCATAGTTGTGTGTGACGATCCTATTCTAAATCTGTTTCAATGTTAGATAAATGGCATGGAACCACGGTCTAGTAGCGCAAATTTTTAGTTGCGAATATGCATTTTTAAGTTGCTTCAAAGAAATGTTGAACGGACCCCAAAATTGAACTCATTCTTTTTTCACCTTCGTGCTACCATGTCTTTGTGATTTTTGTTAGGAACAAAATGAAAGAGTTGATTGCCATATTGCATGTAACTCTGGAAAAGTTTTGAAGTCCAGCGTACCAAAATCAAGATCAAGATTACTAAATATCATATTTTACATTTATCTATAGACAGGCTACGGTGTAAAATACGATACGCGTATTAGCTTTAGATCAGTATTACCATGTTAATTATTTACAGACTATGATGTTAAGGGCGCAGGTTTCATAATAATTGTTTCGTGTGCCGTTACACAAATTGTTTGAGATACAATACTTAGGTAACCGTGTTGATCGGCCGTCGAGTTTTCCTTCAACCATTGATTTATTAATTAATCATATGTAGAGTTTAAAACTTTCTTGTCGCAGTGGTTAAGAACTTGATGTCGTTTTAATAGTATATCAGTCATAGCTTGATAGTGCCTGCTTGAGAAAAGTAAAAGTGCTGCTTCGTTGAAGTGGCATGTCTCTGAGATGTGAGACTTTTAAGATCGTTTGAACAAGGGAAACATTGTTTGAGCAGACTGTCTGGTCCCATTTCTGTATCCGACGAGATGAGATAAATATGAATCCAATCATAAGGGTTGGTGGGAGTATGTCATCTCAATATTTCACATATTGATACATGTTCAAAGAAGACAACATTATGTTACAAGATTCTCCAACTATTTCATTAATATACACTGCATAACACCTTTACACAGATGAAGCATTTACGTAACCTTTTATGTAAAGATATGAAGATACTTGAGAGGGGATGCTGTTCAGTTAAATAATTGTCACATGCACAGTCACATATAGTATTCTTTTTATAAAAAACAGTCTGAAAACGGAGTTTTCGTCGCACCAAACTAATGTAGCGCAAAGATACGGGGCATATATGTTCAAAAAAATTGAACCAGTCCGATGACATCAGGTGCGGGGTATATATAGGCATTACGGGGTATATATAGGCACTAAGATATGAACCAGTCTACCGGAAGAACCCGGAAAATGGCGGATATATACGGAAATGAGCCAAGAGCAAAGGGAGACAACTCAAACAAATTTTCTATATAAAACCGTGTTGTGGATATCAAGTTTATAAGCTTTAAAACACCATTTTCTACATGTAAACACGTTCAATTCTGGCGGGGTTCTGTATAGGCCCCGTCTCCTATGTATGCCCCACAGAAAAGGTTTTATATCGAGAATATTCTCACAACCGGGCCAGTGTCTATTTATATATATATATATATATATATATATATAAGGGCAAATCATATATACGGGGGAACAAACGAGTGAAAAAAATTGCTATAAAGGCGAACTCTTATAAGGTCCACCATATACTGGTTGCCGTTATATTTGACCATCGATTTTGGAAAAGTGTATTGTTAGATTAGCTCAGCAATCATACTAAACGATCTTTAAGGTATTATTAAACTATGCACAAAGTTTTGTGCGAAAGTATTCGTTATTGTTGATGTAAACATGATCTGTATGCAACCCCGTATATATCACGCGAATTTGAGAATGTATATAAAGGGCAACTTTTCAAAGAATTTGTTTTATTTTCGTAACTACTAAAAGATGGAGTTTTATAATAAACATGTAGTATTTGAATGACAATTCCTACATAATATGACTTTTAAACTAAAAATATATTAAAAACCCGTTAAGAAATAAACGGTTAAAGTCTGTAATCGTATATGTTCGAGGTGTTTTGCATCAATAACACATACAATCGGAACACTTTAGAGTTACCGTTGAACAGATATTAAACACGTCCATGCACCAAATATGTGAGATGGGAGTCGATTTACGCGGCTATATATCTATCTATATGCCAAAACTTCTCAAGATATGGACTTAAATTTGAATCAGTTTTATACAATTTTAATTAATGTTTGTGATCCTCTTTTTAAGTCAAATACTTATAGCGATAATGCGGAAACAAGTAGGTTAAATAAAGGGAGACAAATATGATATGACTACGAATGTAGACATAAACAGAATATTTTCTATGAAAAAATTAAATGATTATAGACAGGATCAGTGCGAAGAATCCCGTATTTCAATGACTACTGCCAGGACAGATTATAAATCAACCTTAAGAAACAAAAAAATATTTATTGGACAGAAATCAAACAAGCAAGTTAGAATCACTGCGATATAAAAATGCAAAGGAATAGTGGAAAATGTTGAAAGGATTAACGAAAAAAATCGTCATCTACATTAGAGACATCTCATTTTTTAGACTATTTTATAACAATCAACAACCCAGATTCTGCATTATTTCAACCTGATGAAGATGTTATACATTTCAATGAAAAGATATTTGGATGGAAAACTTCAAGAAATGTTTTATGAATTAAATATTTGTATAACTAAAGGGGAGATCAGTAAAGTATGTAAATAATTGTAGATCCGGTGATCCTGATCACATATTAAATGATTTTTTAAGCATGGCATAGACTCGTTGATTGCATAGGTTCAACTAGTGACATCTCATTGCCTAAGACTTCGTCCTCGAAGCATCTTGCACAAGAATTCAGTGACTTTTTCGTTGACAAAGTGGACAAAATACGTGCTGATATTGCATCAGGCACTGTATCCAGTGCGACGATTGACACTGAGATGCAGCATTCAACAAACGTATTAGAAAAGTTTGCTACAGCTACAGTAGAAGAAGTAGGACAGATCATTAAGGCATCCCCCTGTAAGTCTTGCGAACTGGATCCAATACCTACATGGCTATTAAAGTCATGCCTTGATGAACTCCTACCGATTTTGACAAACATTGTAAACTCCTCTTTAGACAATGCCTATGTTCCAAAAAGTTTCAAAAGGTCACATGTCAGACCTATTTTAAAGAAACCGGATCTCGATTCAAATGAACTTAAGAATTATAGGCCTATATCAAATCTGCCATTTGTCTCCAAAGTGTTAGAAAAAGTGGTTGATAAACGCATTGAGTCCCACCTGAACTCAAACAATCTACATGAGCACTATCAATCAGCATACCGAAAGCATCACTCAACAGAGACTGCTCTTCTGAAAGTTCAGAATGACATCCTTCAATCCCTAGATAAAGATGAAACAACAGTTCTGGTGATGCTTGACTTATCGGCTGCATTTGACACTATCGATCACGAAACATTGCTAAAGCGCCTTGAAAAAGACTTCGGAATCATTGGGAAACCCCTTGAGTGGATGACCTCCTATCTAAATGACCGCTATCAAATAGTGTCAGTAGATGGGGAGTTGTCCACCCCAGTAAATATGAAATATAGCGTGCCACAGGGATCGGTCCTTGGACCAAAAAACTACATCATGTACACAAAACCTGTCGGCTCAATCTGCAGAAACCATGGGCTAAAGCACCATTTTTATGCCGATGACTCGCAATTATACCTGTCCTTTAAGCCCAAAGACATTTCCTGTCAACAAGAAGCTTTATCACGAATTGAGATCTGTCTCAACGAAATAGTCTCTTGGATGCACCAGAGCATGCTGAAGCTCAATACTGACAAAACTGAGGTCATCCTGTTTCATGCAAAAAACACAGTAGTACCTGAAGACATTCATGTGCAAGTAGGCCCCTCTAAGATCAAACCGTCTTTGTGTATAAAGAATCTCGGTACATGGCTCGATTCACAAATGGATATGGCATCACACATCAATTCGGTGTGTAGGTCTAGTTATGCACAGCTCCGACGAATAGGTCATATAAGAAAGTACCTCTCACCTGATGCTACCAAGACTTTGGTGAACTCCCTGGTTACATCAAAAATAGACTACTGCAACTCATTGCTGCATGGAATTTCAAAAAGCACACTGCAGAAACTCCAAAGAGTTCAAAACACAGCAGCCCGCATCATAACCAGGACTCCTCGATATGATCATATCACGCCTGTTTTGAAAGAACTTCATTGGCTTCCGGTTCAACATCGCATTGAATTCAAAATTCTGACACTTACGTATAAAGCCATGCACAATGAATCCGCCAAGTACATTGTCGACATGCTTGACGTGTATCGGCCCCGCAGAGAATTAAGGTCAGCAAGTAGCTCCTTGTCGTTGGTTGTACCAAAAAGTCGTAAGGTAAAATACGGTGAGAGAAGTTTCATGAATGCAGCTCCAAAACTCTGGAATGCTCTGCCATCAGGCATTAGAGATGCAAGCTCACTGGCATGTTTCAAAAGATCTCTGAAAACACATTTCTTCAACATATACTACTAGGACAGTTTAGGGAAAGTAGCTTATAATCATCAATTCTCATACCTTGCGATTCCTTTGCCATTGCAGCCCTTGGGATATGCTGTAGGAATCAATCTCTCACTGACCGGATAGATAATCATGTGGTTCCTACCGGTTAGTGATTTCGTATTTATTGTATATCATATTTATTGTATATATATTGCTTATAATTCACCGACTTGGTATAAATAATCATGTGGTTCCTACCAGTTGGTGACTTTATACTTATTGTATATTTATTGCATATCTTTCATTGACTGGGTGGATAATCATGCGGTTCCTACCGGTTAGTGGTTATACATTTATTGTATATCTATTCCATATCTTTCATTGACCGGGTGGATAATCATGTGGTTCCTACCGGTTAGTGATTTTATATTTATTGTATATATATTGCATACATTTCATTGACTGGATGGACGACCATGCCGTTCCTTCCGGTTTATGATTTCATATCTATTGTATATTTTTTGTATATCCTTCACTAACCGTCCGGCTAGTGATTTTTATATTTATTGCACATCTATTGTAAATCTTTCATTGTCTGGATAGATAATCATGCGGTTCGTTCCGATTATTGATTTCATCCATGTACAGCGCTTTTGAACGCACATATCCCGTGTGAAAAGAGCGCTATATAAATGTGGTATAATAATAATAATAATAATAATAATAATAATAATATTTATTCAAATTGTTTAATGTTATCTTTGATAATGGATCCTATCCCGAAAAGTGGTCATAGGGTTATATTATTCCGCTATACAAAAAGGGAGACGTGAACGACACTGAAAATTACCGTGGAATCACTTTACTAAGCACTCTGGGTAAACTCTTTACAAAAATCTTAACACAAGACTTAATAACTTGGCTGAAAGTTACCAGGTTTACGTTCAGGCTCAATCCGGATTTCGGAAAAACATGTGTACAGTTGACAATATTTTGGTACTCCATGGCTTGATAACCCATCTTTTAAATGATAACAAAAAACTGCGTAGTCGGTCGATTTCGTAGTCAGAGACGTGCCTTGGTTCAAACGTTTGAAATATGGAGTATTTATATATATATATTATGTGGATAATTAACATAATTCAATCAATATACTGGAATCTTAGATCTATTGCTAAATATCAGAGTTATTTAAGTGAGCAGTTCATTTGTTCTTTGGGTGTAGCTCAGGGGAAATGTATCTCACCGTTCCTATTCACCATGTACCTTAATTATTTAGAGGTTTTCATATTAAAACGGTATAAGGGTTTGGACATTGGAATGCTTAAACATTTTATATCGTTATATGCCGATGACGTTCTCCTGTTTGCTGAGTCTGAACGTGATCTTCAGTCTGGCCTAGACATTTTACACGGATACTGTGAGAGATGGAAGCTGAAAGTAAACACCGAAAAAACAAAGATTATGATATTCCAAAAAAGGGTTTTCCAACTCTTCAAAATTTAAGTTTACTTTTGATAGTAAAAATATTGAAACTGCGAATAAATTCAATTACCAAGGTGTAATTTTCACAACCGGTGGGTCATTTAAAGAGACACAATCGGCTCTTAGTGGCCAAGCTGCAAAGACAATTTACAAGCTAAATCATATGTACGCACATTTACAAATATCTCTATTAAACATATACTGGATCTATTTGATAAACTTATATTACCTATTCTTAAATACAGCTATGAAGTTTGGGGATTTAGCAGAGATAACAAGAATTCATTTAAACTATTGCAAACAAAGTATAGGAGTACGACAAAAGACACAAAATAGTTTTGCATACGGCGAATTAGACATAACTGATCTAAAAGTACATAGACATAATGCAATAATTCGTTATTGGATTAAACTATTACAAAACCCTGACAGGAAATACATAAAATTGATTTATAATTTAATGCTGGAAGATATGCAGACCCACCCTAATAAAGTTTCTTGGCCGTCGAAAGTACTAGTCCTACAAGAATCGCTGGGACTAAGGTATGCATGGTTAAATCAAGGTGTAGGTAATATTGAATGCTTTATTAGGCAATGTAAGCAAAGACTGACTTATAAATTCATTCAAAACTGGAGTGCCGAAATTAATTCATCTTCTCGTGCAGATACATGCAGTTATAAATTGTTCTCTGATTTTGGATTCAAACTATACTTAGATACGGTAAAGATTGAAACATTTAGACAAGATTTAACTAGACTTCGTCTGTAGTCTCATAGATTAGAAGTAGAAACAGGTCGCTGGTACAAACCTCAGAAAATTCCAAGAAATGAGAGGATGTGTCATGTATGTAATGTTCTGGAAGACGAATTTATTTTTTTGTTGGAATGTTCTATATACAACGATCGAAGAAATGTGTACATAAAACCATACTTTTGGCGTCACCCAAACATACCTAAGTTTGTAAATCTCATGAAACGAAAACAGACACTCAAAACGTGTTAAAGACACTTGCTATCTATGTCCATAATGCTTGAAACGTAGAACCGAAATAACTTTTATGTGATTTGTTGAATGTTTTCCTCTCTCAGTTTGTCATGGGAGCTACATTTTTACGCACGTACACTAACTGTAACTCACTGGTTCGCTCAAGTTTGTGGTTGTTATTATATAGAGTTAACTCCCTTACTGTTTCATAGAAACATGCGTTCAATGTTGACATGTTCTTTATTATATTTCCTTTTCAATTTCTGTTATCATTTTCCACTAACAGTATGCTCAAACTCGTATATGTTTGCTTTGATATAAAATGAATGGTTTCATTCCATTTAATCTACTGTTGACAATTCTAAACTGCATTTATGTGTATGTATTGCTATCCTGTACTTTTGGGCCAATTGCCTTTGTACTGAATAAACTATCTATCTATCTAATTTATCTATCTATCTTTCTTTCTATCTATCTATATATATATCTTATCTTTCTATCTAGCTCAATACCTACCTACCTAATTTTCTAGACCTATCTGGTCATCGATAAATTCAATTATCCATCCATACATGCATCCATACATCATTCCATCCATCCATCTGTCCATCTATATAATATCCAACTTCACGGCTTTCCTGACTGAATCGGCTACTGGTTTTCCGGTTAAAAGTTCGTTCTAATTTTATTATTTCATTTCAAAACAAATACCATCATAAATTATATACCGAAAATGGGTATAGACGGTGTATAGACGAAGTATAATCGTCTTTGTACCTGGTTTAGATCTACTTTTAAAAGGGAGAGTGGAGAGTCAATGTGCTTTGCACAATCGGATTTCATTTCGTTGATTATTAAACAGATCTAATCTGGCTCTCACTAATGACGATTCAACATACAGATGCAGCAATTCAACCCTTATGAATATTCATGTTGGAAATTATGACGTCATGAACATTAATAAGATTATTTTTTTAATGACATATGAACACATGACATTTTCGCTCAGACAGAAGCTGTAGAATCAGATCTATATTACACCATAACCAAATTGATCAGACCTTGATCAGACTGCTCCTGCTCTGTCTGCAGATGCGTCAAAATGCGCTTACACAAGGGCCTACAATTACAGGCTAGTTTGCACAGCTCTACTGTCAAAACCAATCAGCCCACGATAACAAGGTCAGGTAGTGCAAAGCTACATTGCCGCTGTATGGGTAATGAATGGGTGAAGTGAATGAGAGCGCGCATGTTTTTATTCTTTGAACTTTGAACTTTTATTTCAATAACTGTTTAACCCTCTACCTCATATAAACGTGTTTTCACGCATTTGCAAACAGAGTAGACCAGGATCACACGGCTCCTACAGGATCCATCTGATCAGGGTATCCTCTGTTTGCTAATAGAATTGAATAGATCTGTTTCTTTGCTTTTCAAAATGTCTACAATGTGGCACCTTCCATATTTCTTTATAACTATTTTTAATGAATATTCAGTAAGTATTGGAATTTGGACTAAATATAGAACAGGGAAAGGGTTAAGGCCCAGTTTAGTGGGCAACATTAACAGTTGTAGTAATTGTAGTGACAGCACATCAACTACAGCTTAACCCTTTCCCTGTGCTCTGTTTATTCAAAACTTCAATACCTACTGAATATTCATGGATAAAATAGTAATAATGGGATATGGAAAGTGGAACATTGTAGCTATTTATAAAGTAAAGAAACAGATCTTATAAATTCCATTAGCAAATATAGCAGACCCTAATCAGACGGCTTCTATAGGCGTCGTCTGATCTAGGTCTACTCTGTTTGCAAATGTGTCAAAACACGTCTATATGACCCCAGAGACCTTCCTACCTTGCCGTGGTTCTGGGGCTTAATTGTCATAGGGGATGTTTTTGGGTTTTTTGACAGAGATTATCCCCTCTGACAAGAACTAAAAGGAAGGCAGTCGGTGGTTTTGATCCCATGCGCTGCTTTACAACGATTGAGATTAGCCGAAATCATCTTCCTGATATCCCTCATCATCATGTCATCTCATCATTCATCGGCGCTATATGACCTATTCTGTGTCGCAGTGCCGTAAAACCCAACTCACTCACTCACGTCTATATGAGGGAAAGGTTTAAGCTGAAAATACCACTGGACACCTAGTACAATTATAGTACCTGGAGTTCTTTAAACCTTTGTTATTATTAAAAAACATTGACCCTTGGCAATTGTTTACATTACTTCAACTTTGATAACTGTTAACCTATTTCGAAAAGAAGGGAGGTGTAACAATATGTTAAACCACTTAAGGCTAGTCTATGCATTCTGACCCTTGTTTATGGCTATACAGTAAAACCCCTATAATGCGACCACTTAATGAATAAACATGACTGTCTTCACAAGCAGGTGGTTGTTTAATGCAGGACAAAATCTCCTATAGGAGCTTTCTGCATAACTTTTGTCCTGCATTAAGCTACCACCTGTCTTTGCCACGGTGAATTATGCTCCTTTTTGGTGGTCGCATTGGAGGGGTTTTACTGTAATTCCCGCGCCAGTCGCCCACAGCTTCAGTCTATATTAACTGTTAAGACTGTACACATTAGAACGGTATACACTATTGTATGCATCCTGCTTTAAATATTGAATCTAACAAATATTACACTCAAGACGTTGCACCCTTGTATTGCTGTCTTGCTGAATTTACTGTCATATCTTAAGGTCAATGGTAGAATTCAAGGCTTAGTCCCATTTCCCGGTTGAATATGACTTTTTTTTTTTTGTGATTCTTTCTTGGCAACATTTCATGGTTGGTTTCTGTTGCTTTCAAATTTTATTGTTGGCAATGGTTTTGATCACAGGCGAATCTCTGTGGTTACATTAGCAAACAGTTTGGATCCATGTTAGACACCCAGTAACTCACAAGGACACGTTTGACACTCTGCCTATGTTTTTGTAAATACATTGAAAGCCGAAGGAGACGATAATTTTCTTAGATGAAATTTGTTAGGTGCCGAAAGGGTTACATTTTCCTGATATACATGTTTCTTTAAGCATGAGTTATGCATTTTCCCCTACGAATAACCCTAAGCCTAAAACGGAATTATTATAAGGCGATTCTTTGCGTATAATTTTTATATGTGTTACTATGTTTCTTAGACCTACGTTTATGTAAAATAATTGCTAAAACAATCATCTGGTGATTATGGAGAATAAATATATTAAGTTAATCGATGATGAATTTTGCTATTTATCATTCTGCATTGGAGGTGTGGATAAAACAGATTGTCCCGTAGCTATTTACGGTTGTTTTATGTCACACTTTAAAAAAGGGAGTCATTTTATTGTTTTTCACATTTCAACCCGTTGTTCACAAGAAATTTGCTCAGCCATTTGTCGTTCGATAGACTAAAAAGGATTACCACTTGTGTTATTAGTAAATACTTTATGTCATTGTTATTCACAAATTTGCGTATACAGGGTAATACTGTATAGTTATGGTATGGTCGTCTTTATGACCGAGTGTATTCAGCCTGTCGATTAGTCGGCTGCTCCATCAATACATCAGCTTTTAATACCTAGAATTCTCACTTATGACTGTTAGGTTGATCATTATGTGTCAAGGAAATCTACTGATACTGATATCACCTTGTGAAAAGTCAGGTCGAAGCTTCATTTCAATAATATATTTTTCCTGAAACATTTGACTTTAGCCGTAGGATTTTAACTATTAGATATAGACACATTTATTTTCAATTATAAATTTGCACATTATGGGTGATGCCATGCAAAGGCCAGTGTCAGATCTCGAGACTTTGCCAACCATGTTTTAGTCGGATTATCTCCCTTCGACAAGTCGCAGAATTATTATATTGTGTAAATACTTCAAAAATCATGACGCAGATACGAAAAAAGACAGAAAGGGTAAATAAAAATTAAATATGCATACTATGCTATACAATACCACGTATCTCACGATTTTAACAGATGTTTAGTGTAATTAACTAATATGTATATAAATTGACAGGTTTCGTTGAACAATGTATTCATATGATAATTTTTTATATATACAGGGGCGTCGTCTCCATTTGTTTTATGTCGATGTTTGAACATGTGTGCATACTTTAAGTACCCATTGTTAAGATATTGCCAAAATAAGCAAAATCCCAATTAGGCATAGTAGTATGGTGCAGGTCTTACAGAATGATGTCCATGTAGCGCTAGTTTCAATATACGATACACTCTTGTATCGTTTGTCTTGTATTTTGACAAATGAACATTTGATTAATTTTATGTCGCATTATTTGACCAAACAACATAATGGCGCTTTTTCCTTGTGTGTGTACTCTTCAATGAATATGAGGATAAATTTAAAAAGTTATGACGATTTTCATTTTTCAATTTGGTTACACAACCCGATTTAGTGCCGAGAGACCGGAAATACCGGTCGTGTTGTCCCGATCTTAATGCTTTCAAGTACAAGCTTGTAGCATATCGTTGGAAAGGATTCAGTACAGTGAGTTTGAAACATTGGTCAAATTGATAACTCAGCTGAATACAAGCGGATTGTGTTCCCTTGTTTGTGCCAGAGCCCAATAACTGAGTTTCACTTATACTACATTACCGTACAGATATGGAATATATATGTAAGAACAAAAGTTGCTCATTTCTGGTCATTAAATCGATTGATATCAAGGTTTCGAACCTTGGACCTCAAAATCTAGCACTAGAGTGAAAAAGCAGAACCGGGAGTGCTAGAAGAAAAAACTCGATTGCAATCGATAGGGCATGAAAAATGAAGCATATTTGCTGTTGACACTATTTTTCTATCGCCAATGGTTATTCTGTTATACCGGTTCAAAATTTGACCGGAAATGGTTTTGGGCCCGGTTCTCAGCTATGTGACGTCAGACCCTAGAAAACGTTACATCAATCGGTAGACATTGTCTTGACAAACAACTTTGCAATTTACTTTATATTTCCATCTTTCTTTTTTAAAAAGTTATGACGATTTTCATTTTTCACTTTGGTTACACAATCCGATTTAGTGCCGAGAGACCGGAAATACCGGTCGTGTTGTCCCGATCTTAATGCTTTCAAGTACAAGCTTGTAGCATATCGTTGGAAAGGATTCAGTACAGAGAGTTTGAAACATTGGTCAAATTGATAACTCAGCTGAATACAAGCGGATTGTGTTCCGGTGTTTGTGCCAGAGCCCAATAACTGAGTTTCACTTATAATACGTTACCGGACAGATATGGAATATATATGTAAGAACAAAAGTTGCTCATTTCTGGTCATTAAATCGATTGATATCAAGGTTTCGAACCTTGGACCTCAAAATCTAGCACTAGAGTGAAAAAGCAGAACCGGAAGTGCTAGAAGAAAAAACTCGAATGCAATCGATAGGGCATGAAAAATGAAGCATATTTGCTGTTGACACTATTTTTCTATCGCCAATGGTTATTCTGTTATACCGGTTCAAAATTTGACCGGAAATGGTTTTCGGCCCGGTTCCCGGTTTTCAGACCCTAGAAAACGTTACATCAATCGGTAGACATTGTCTTGACAAACAACTTTGCAATTTACTTTATATTTCCATCTTTCTTTTTAGCTCACCTGAGCCGAAGGCTCAAGGTGAGCTATTGTGACCGCCTGTCGTCCGTCGTCCGTCTGTCCGTCTGTCCGTCTGTCCGTCTGTCCGTCTGTCCGTCTGTCCGTCCGTCTGTCCGTTCACTTTTATTTCAAATGACTTCTTCTCCTAAACCACTGGGAGGATTTCAACCAGATTTCACAGAAATGTACCTTAGGGTGTCCTCTATCAAGTTTGTTAAAATCATGACCCCCGGGCAAAAAATGGCCCCGCCCCACTACTTTTAAAGGTGTTTTTTTTAAATCTTTAAAAATCTTCTTCTCTGAAACCACAATTTCTAGAGCTTTGATATTTGGGATATAGCATCATCTAATGGTCCTTTACCAAGTTTGTTCAAATGATGACCCCCGGGCTAAAAATGGCCCTGCCCTGGGGCTTGTAGTTTTTACATAGACTTATATAGGGAAACCTTTAACAATTTTTTTTCTGAAACCACATAATCTAGAGCTAAGATATTTGGTATGAAGCATCACCTAATGTATCACTACCAAGTATGTTCAAATAATGACCCCTGGGCCAAAAATGGCCTCACCCTGGGGTTTTATATTACTTTAACATCAGGAAGCTAGTTAAAAAAAATTCCTCACAGTTATTTCCCTTGTCCCATCAGCATAGCTATAATGGACAAAGGGAGATAACTGCATTGGAATTCTAGTACTTCCAGAATAGTGATTCTATTTGTAACTACTTATAATAAAATGTGGAAGGTGGAACAGTGTAGCTGTTTTAGAAGGCATAGAAACAGATATATCAAATTCCATTTGCAAACAGCAGACCCTGATCCTATAGGAGCCACCTTATCTGGGTCTACTCTGTTTGCAGATGCATGAAAACAAGTTTATATGATGGAAATTAAGGGTTAAACAGGCTTTTCTGCAGTTAAAGGGTTATAGCTCTGGGCAGTAAAATCTCTCCAGGTCAATGCATGACTCTTAACCCTTTGCACGCTAGTGGTGAAACTGTGATTACCTATGCAAACAGTTTGGATCCAGATGAGAGGCTGCATAATGCAGCGTCTCATCAGGATCCAAACTGTTTGTCATCTTAACCATATTTTTGAAAAAAAATGAAAGTAAGTTTATTTTAAGAATTGAAGCAGATGACAATAACTTTTTGTTGCAGACGAAACATTAAAGGGATTTGGAAAGGAATGTTGACCTATTAACCCCATAGTGTGAGTGCTATACAGCTAGATGTTACCAATGTCTCTCAAATTAGATGTGGGAGATATTGGAAATCCTAAGCTAAGAAAACATGATCATGCATATGCCCCCCCCCCCTTGTTTGCATCCTGATGAGACACTGCATTATCATCTGGATCCACACTGTTTGCATAGGTAATCAAGATGATTATGATGAGAATCATGAGACGCCACATTATGTGCAAAGAGTTAAATATTTAGGAAAATAATAGGTATTTCTTAAATTAGATAATACCAACAATAGATTCATTTTAATACTTTTAATTAACTAAAAAATTGTCATTTTAGGAAAAAAATAGGCATTATGCTAGTTACCATATTTAGAATATTAAATATTAAGGAAACTATTAGGTATTTCTTAAATTTAAATACATAACAAACAGTTTGAATCCAAATCACACACCACCTTATGCAGTGTCTGATCTGGAGCCAAACTGTTAGCAATGTGAAATACATCAAACTGTTCAGGATTTCGTGTACATATGTATTGAAACCTTTCACAAAGCATCTCATCGGGATCAAAACTGCTTGAAACAGTCATAATTTAACAAGTTCCTTCACATAAACGTGTTTTCATGCATTTGCAAACAGTAGACCAAGATCAGATGGAATTTAACGGAATTTAATAGATATGTTTTTCCTTCATAACATTACTCAACATCTCATCAAGAATAGACGGATTTTAAGATATAAACTGCTGGAAACAGTCAATAAACAGGTTTTCACGCATTTGCAAAGTTTACCAGAGTAGACCAAGATCAGACAGACTTTAATAGAATTTATTTTTTCGATTGCATCAAAGACAATATTTTAATATGACTTTGATTATGTGATTTATGTGATTTATACAATTACAAACAATACTAAGTGTCAGTATTAATTAAGCAATCTGACTTAATTACATGTTATACTTAAATTACATTCAACCCTCAACTTTTTCCATCATCTTGTTTGAGTCATTAACTGTAATTATCAGTTTTCTGCATATATTTGTTCTCTTTCTATAGGTAGGCCAGTTCAAGCAACCTATAGAGCAATCAATTGATACTGACTATAGTCTAATGCATGCTCCATTGAATTACCTGTCTGGCTTGATTGTGGGACTTATTGGAATTTTGTCAACCAAAATGTGGGAGACATTGGAATAAACCGTTAACATTTTAGTTTCACAGGTCTTTGCACAATGTTATGTTTGTTTCTGCAGTTAATTTATGTGATTGGAAAAAAATAGTTTCATTATGATCATTTATTCTAACAAATTTTATTATGCAACTCTTGTTTAATTGCATTTAGTTGAAATTTAGGTGTTTAATAATGTCTTTTCTCCTTGCTACTAATTGTATTTGTTTTAATTTGATTTTTAAAAAAAATAATGTCTTTAAGTTAATCAAAATTATTGTCGATCAATAATTAATGTTACTCAAAAAATTAGTAACTCTTCTCTATTTCAATTGTTAAAAAAACTAATGACCCTTTTAATTGACTTATCATCAGATATTCACACCTAGAGCTAGAATTATTTCTAAACACCTATTAACCCCTTACCTGTTTGCTTTGACAAAAAATTATCTGGGACTACTCTGTTTGCTAATGCGTAAAAAATTATTTCCATAAAGAGAAGTTTTAGCTTTGATAAAACCTGTAAAATCAAATCTATATCTTGTCAAATGCAAACAGAGCAGACCCTGATCAGACAGCTTCTATAGCAGCCGTCTAATCTAGTCTACTCTTATTTTTAATGCGTAAAACACATTATTTTTGTGAAGAGAAGTTTTTGCTTTGATAAAAACTGTAGAATCAGATCTATATTCCATAGGTGTCGTTTGATCTGGGTCTACTCTGTTTGCTAATGCGTGAAAACAGCTTTATATGAGGGAAAGGGTTAGAAGATTTTTAAAGATATTTTTATTGGTCATTTCACACAAAAACTGGCATTATGTACTGCCTAGCACTTTATTTGCCTATATACCTGGATTAAGGTATAATTGCATAGCTTTATTGACGTCATTTGAATTTCTCAAAGACCAGTTTTAGGCATTTTGAGCTAAGGCAAAAATGGCACAAGTTGTAAACAGTTTAGATCTTGGTCAACCAGTCACTTGGTATTAGATCTGAATCCAGTTCAAGTTTATTCAGCAGTGAAAGGGTGAAAGCAGTGGACTAAGCTTCTTTCATCTGCTAGAAATGTTGTCCACTGAAAAATGTCAATATATTACTGTAACTCAGGTGAGCGATATAGGGCCAATGGCCCTCTTGTTTAAAAAGTTATGACGATTTTCATTTTTCAATTTGGTTACACAATCCGATTTAGTGCCGAGAGACCGGAAATACCGGTCGTGTTGTCCCGATCTTAATGCTTTCAAGTACAAGCTTGTAGCATATCGTTGGAAAGGATTCAGTACAGAGAGTTTGAAACATTGGTCAAATTGATAACTCAGCTGAATACAAACGGATTGTGTTCCCTTGTTTATGCCAGAGCCCAATAACTGAGTTTCACTTATAATACGTTACCGGACAGATATGGAATATATATGTAAAGACAAAAGTTGCTCAATTCTGGTCATACAATCGATTGATATCAAGGTTTCGAACCTTGGACCTCAAAATCTAGCACTAGAGTGAAAACGCAGAACCGGAAGTGCTAGAAGAAAAAACGCAAAGGATGGAAATATAAAGTAAATTGCAAAGTTGTTTTTCAAGACAATGTCTACCGATTGATGTAAAGTTTTCTAGGGTCTGACGTCCAATAGCCGAGAACGGGGCCGAAAACCATTTCCGGTCAAATTTTGAACCGATATAACAGAATAACCATCGGAGATAGAAAAATAGTGATAACAGCAAATATGCTTCATTTTACATGCCCTATCGATTGCAATCGAGTTTTTTCTTCTAGCACTTCCGGTTCTGCTTTTTCATTCTAGTGCAAGATTTTGAGGTCCAAGGTTCGAAACCTTGATATCAATCGATTTAATGACCAGAAATGAGCAACTTTTGTTCTTACATATATATTCCATATCTGTCCGGTAACGTATTATAAGTGAAACTCAGTTATTGGGCTCTGGCACAAACAAGGGAACACAATCCGCTTGTATTCAGCTGAGTTATCAATTTGACCAATGTTTCAAACTTTCTGTACTGAATCCTTTCCAACGATATGCTACAAGCTTGTACTTGAAAGCATTAAGATCGGGACAACATGACCGGTATTTCCGTTCTCTCGGCACTAAATCGGGTTGTGTAACCAAATTGAAAAATGAAAATCGTCATAACTTTTTAAAAAAGAAAGATGGAAATATAAAGTAAATTGCATAGTTGTTTGACAAGACAATGTCTACCGATTGATGTAAAATTTTCTAGAGTCTGACGTCACATAGCCGAGAACGGGGCCGAAAACCATTTCCGGTCAAATTTTGAACCGGTATAACAGAATAACCATCGGAGATAGAAAAATAGTGTCAACAGCAAATATGCTTCATTTTACATGCCCTATCGATTGCAATCGAGTTTTTTCTTCTAGCAGTTCCGGTTCTGCTTTTTCACTCTAGTGCTAGATTTTGAGGTCCAAGGTTCAAAACCTTGATATCAATCGATTTAATGACCAGAAATGAGCAACTTTTGTTCTTACATATATATTCCATATCTGTCCGGTAACGTATTATAAGTGAAACTCAGTTATTGGGCTCTGGCACAAACAAGGGAACACAATCCGCTTGTATTCAGCTGAGTTATCAATTTGACCAATATTTCAAATTCTGTGTACTGAATCCTTTCCAACGATATGCTACAAGCTTGTACTTGAAAGCATTAAGATCGGGACAACACGACCGGTATTTTCGGTCTCTCGGCACCAAATCGGGTTGTGCAACCAAATTGAAAAATGAAAATCGACAGTACTTTTTAAAAAAGAAAGATGGAAATATAAAGTAAATTGCAAAGTTGTTTGTCAAGACAATGTCTTCCGAATGGTGTAAAATTTTCTAGGGTCTGACGTCCCATAGCCGAGAACGGGGCCGAAAACCATTTCCGGTCAAATTTTGAACCGGTATAACAGAATAACCATCGGAGATAGAAAAATAGTGTCAACAGCAAATATGCTTCATTTTACATGCCCTATCGATTGCAATCGAGGTTTTTCTTCTAGCACTTCCGGTTCTGCTTTTTCACTCTAGTGCTAGATTTTGAGGTCCAAGGTTCGAAACCTTGATATCAATCGATTTAATGACCAGAAATGAGCAACTTTTGTTCTTACATATATATTCCATATCTGTCCGGTAACGTATTATAAGTGAAACTCAGTTATTGGGCTCTGGCACAAACACGGGAACACAATCCGCTTGTATTCAGCTGAGTTATCAATTTGACCAATGTTTCAAACTCTGTGTACTGAATCCTTTCCAACGATATGCTACAAGCTTGTACTTGAAAGCTTTAAGATCGGGACAACACGACCGGTATTTCCGGTCTCTCGGCACTAAATCGGATTGTGTAACCATATTGAAAAATGAAAATCGTCATAACTTTTTAAAAAAGAAAGATGGAAATATAAAGTAAATTGCAAAGTTGTTTGTCAAGACAATGTCTATCGATTGATGTAAAATTTTCTAGGGTCTGACGTCACATAGCCGAGAACGGGGCCGAAAACCATTTCCGGTCAAATTTTGAACCGGTATAACAGAATAACCATCGGAGATAGAATCAAAGTACTGACAGTACTGAAGGTTTCGGACCATATATATGTCGATTGTGACTATACAATACGAAAAAGGTTGGTAGGGAAGGACTGGTACCATTGATACATAGTAAGATGACCTCTAAAGCATTATTTCCTGAACTAAAATGGTGTTTAATGGAACTGTTTGTTAAAATTGACAGGTCATCTGAACATAATTGTTGTGAACTTTTCTGAAAATCCTGTCAGTGTTTAAGATATTGTTTAAAGAAATAAATTGATGACTAGTAGCACACAGTGCAGTTCCAATAGTTCAATTTGCCTGAAGTTTACTTGAATTCATATTTGAATTTAGTAAAGGGCCATTACTCTATTATTATTTGGCCGACGTTGGCGTCATACATTGTGCCTCATGCACCTATCCATGTAAATACCCTGTCAAATTTAAATGAAATCTAAGCAAGCTGTTCCAAGATATGACTTCTAACAGTCACATTTCCTATATGGCTATCTGAAAGCAACAAAGGGTCATATTTCTGCTACTAACTGGTGGATTGTAACAGTATTTGGCGTGCATCAATCACCTATCCATCTATACACTACAACCAAGTTTGGATAAATCATATATGCCATGTGAATCTAAATATCATACAGTTAACAAGATCTAATTGTAACAGAATATGTTGCAGAATGTCCCCTAAACGAAACTTACAACTGTTATTGGTGAGCAAAATATCTAAATTTCAACCAATAACAGGCCATTAGTGAGCACTTGGTTACATGGCAACCAGCACTTTTGAAACAACTGCATATATATCCCTACTGACCAAATTTTCCGAAAAATCTAATATGTAAATTGTGACACATTCAGATGACACTACTCCATTACCATGGCAACCAAGTATTTCAAAACAACTTGACTGAGTTTGGGATACCCAAATACCCCTAAATGCCAATTTTCAGCAAATTTGAATATCTAAACTTTTGACCAATCAGATCTCACTATTCAGTTTCCATACCAACAAATCATTTCGAAAGACATACCAATCAATTCTGAGTGTCAAAATATCCCGACATACCAATTTGCGGCAAAATCGAACCGTATCTGAATTTGCCGAAAAATATCTAAATTTTCGACCAATCAGAGCCACCACTAAGTTACTATGGCAACCAATTCTTTAAAAAGACCTATAAATTAGTCCCGAGTGCCAAAATATACCGTAATACCAATTTTTAGCAAAATCAACCAATATATGTACTTTCGAAACACAAACCAATTGATTTGGAGTACTCAAATATCCCATGATACCAATTTTCAGCAAAAAATCGAATGATATATAACTTCGCCAAACAATATCTAAATTTCGACCAATTATAGCCAACCATTTAGTTATGGTGATTTTCAAAAAATAAAAAGTGGGATGTACATCTGCATGTATCAAGCAATAATCATATGAAGTTTCATTAGGAGCGGACAATGACTTAGTCTTACTGAGAAATGCTTTGGACAAGTTCATGACGAAAGAAGAACAATTGGAAGAATCAGAATCGGAAGAAAGAATAATAAGAATAAGAAACGGAGCAAACACAATATGTCCCTCTACTTCATTTTGGGACATTATTATATACCAGGGGTGAAAATAACAGCATGCTTGTATGTTAAGAAAGATTAATGCTGGGGAAAAAGCTTAGACACACACTACAAACAAAAAATTGTCAAGAATTATATACGTTCAGCATATGTTATAATTAACATTATGTAACACATACAATAAAATAAGTCCACTTTATCTTTTTTATAACTACTAACTCTCTATAATTGGAGTAATTATCCTTAAATGCTTACAACCTGGTACCAAGTCTCCTAAATGGAAAAGTAGTAAAGTCAAGCAGGCAAAGCCACATGTAAGACGCAACCACCACCAAAACACCGATAGACAGCATGACACACACACACACACAACCACACACCCAAACGCACACACACACACACACACACACACGAAATGAACACAGAAAACACCAAAAGACACACAAGAACCAGGGACAAACGTTCCACACATGAACAAATCACAAGCACAAAGACGCAAGGCAAACAAAAGGACATTACGCACATTATAAACATGGATCTTAAAGAACAGAAAGGTCTATGATCAATGTTTACGATGCTTGTCACACATTATGTAAAATATAATTATGATCTTCTAAACTGAATATAAATACTTCTGATGCATTCAGAATACAGATTGCTTTTGAGGCTAAAGGTTATCCATATATCTCCGGAACGTTTCACTACGCCGTGCTCCTTCGTGCAGAAGGGTCAATGCCGAATATTCAACTATAACTACAGTAAATTAAATTAAATAAATTAAATAAAATAAATAATAAATTATTAATAATAATAAAAATAATAATTAATAAATTAAATTATTAAATTTTATTTATTTATTAAATAAATTACAGTAAATTAAATAATAATTTATTTATTTTATATTTATTTTACTCGTCATGGCGAGCGGACGAGTAGAATTTTCCAGGCTGTTACTACTTATTATGCAATGAATATTAAATTTACATATT
The DNA here is from genome assembly GCA_963576725.1 of Azorinus chamasolen. Lineage (NCBI taxonomy): Eukaryota > Metazoa > Mollusca > Bivalvia > Cardiida > Solecurtidae > Azorinus > Azorinus chamasolen. Next base: position 46,654,780 of record OY755238.1, on the reverse strand, counting down.
TCAAATAATAAATATGGACAATATTAGCCAATTAGCTCGATAAAAGGTTTTTCTAATAAGAAAAATAATGCTTAACGTGTGGCCGACTTTAGGCTGCGAAATTCATATCCGCGGATATGAGTCATACCCGTCATATCGGGTGTTTATACTGTATCCTGCAATTTCCAGTCGTTATCTTCATTCCCATAGTTCGTGTGTAATATGTAGAGATTGACGATGTTCCGACCATTATTCATTACTGCTTTCTCCGTTACGTTGTCTGTAACAATCCGACAAATTCAAGAAATGCTTGTAGATTTCAAAATATACGCCCGACTTTTAGAAGTCAATTACTTTCTGGGCCATTTTTACCGGCGCTCTGTGATATATATTCGTACGCGACCAAATTTATCATATAACGTAGCATTTTACACGGCAAAATTATTGGTAATTGAAACAGTTGCATCCGCATTTTAATAATTGACACAAATACCAAATGAAGAATTATCGATATCGTTTATCAAATGCATTGCACTTGGAACTATATTTTTGTCTAGGATGTTATCAAAATCACATTTTTGGCAAAATGAAAGAAGAAATACGGGTGAAATACACCCGTAGATAACTAAATCGCTTAATCGGCGCTACGTGATAAACATTTTGTCAACGTTAAACCGTTCAAAATGTCTGCATTTGGGCTAATGAACGTATGCATTGTAAGCATAAATTGATATTTCGTAGTATAACAGTGGTCTGATTGCGCATTATGGGATATGAATTTCTTTATAAATTTGCTTGAGGCATGCCCTGGGGATGCATTACTATTAGGTTTCGGAAAGTAGTCCGAAACCTAAAAATAGTGATAACAGCAAATATGCTTCATTTTACATGCCCTATCGATTGCAATCGAGTTTTTTCTTCTAGCACTTCCGGTTCTGCTTTATCATCCTAGTGCTAGATTTTGAGGTCCAAGGTTCGAAACCTTGATATCAATCGATTTAATGACCAGAAATGAGCAACTTTTGTTCTTACATATATATTCCATATCTGTCCGGTAACGTATTATAAATCAAACTCAGTTATCTGGCTCTGACACAAAAAAGGGAACACAATCCGCTTGTATTCAGCTGAGTTATCAATTTGACTAATATTTCAAACTCTCTGTACTGAATCCTTTCCAACGATATGCTACAAGCCTGTACTTGAAAGCATTAAGATCGGGACAACACGACCGGCATTTCCGGTCACTCGGCACTAAATCGGGTTTTGTAACCAAATTGAAAAATGAAAATCGTCATAACTTTTTAAAAAAGAAAGATGGAAATATAAAGTAAATTGCAAAGTTGTTTGTCAAGACAATGTCTACCGATTGAGGTAACATTTTATAGGATCTGACGTCACATAGCCGAGATCGGGGCCGAAAACGATTTCCGGTCAAATTTTGAACCGATATAACAGAACAACCATCGGAGATAGAAAAATAGTGTCAACAGCAAATATGCTTCATTTTACATGCCCTATCGATTGCAATCGAGTTTTTTCTTCTAGCACTTCCGGTTCTGCTTTTTCACCCTAGTGCTAGATTTTGAGGTCTAAGGTTCGAAACCTTGATATCAATCGATTTAATGACCAGAAATGAGCAACTTTTGTTCTTACATATATATTCCATATCTGTCCGGTAACGTATTATAAGTGAAACTCAGTTATTGGGCTCTGGCACAAACACGGGAACACAATCCGCTTGTATTCAGCTGAGTTATCAATTTGACCAATGTTTCAAACTCTGTGTACTGAATCCTTTCCAACGATATGCTACAAGCTTGTACTTGAAAGCTTTAAGATCGGGACAACACGACCGGTATTTCCGGTCTCTCGGCACTAAATCGGATTGTGTAACCAAATTGAAAAATGAAAATCGTCATAACTTTTTAAAAAAGAAAGATGGAAATATAAAGTAAATTGCAAAGTTGTTTGACAAGACAATGTCTACCGATTGATGTAAAATTTTCTAGGGTCTGACGTCACATAGCCGAGAACGGGGCCGAAAATCATTTCCGGTCAAATTTTGAACCGGTATAACAGAATAACCATCGGAGATAGAAAAATAGTGTCAACAGCAAATATGCTTCATTTTACATGCCCTATCGATTGCAATCGAGGTTTTTCTTCTAGCACTTCCGGTTCTGCTTTTTCACTCTAGTGCTAGATTTTGAGGTCCAAGGTTCGAAACCTTGATATCAATCGATTTAATGACCAGAAATGAGCAACTTTAGTTCTTACATATATATTCCATATCTGTCCGGTAACGTATTATAAGTGAAACTCAGTTATTGGGCTCTGGCACAAACACGGGCAAACAATCCGCTTGTATTCAGCTGAGTTATCAATTTGACCAATGTTTCAAACTCTGTGTACTGAATCCTTTCCAACGATATGCTACAAGCTTGTACTTGAAAGCTTTAAGATCGGGACAACACGACCGGTATTTCCGGTCTCTCGGCACTAAATCGGATTGTGTAACCAAATTGAAAAATGAAAATCGTCATAACGTTTTAAAAAAGAAAGATGGAAATATAAAGTAAATTGCAAAGTTGTTTGACAAGACAATGTCTACCGATTGATGTAAAATTTTCTAGGGTCTGACGTCACATAGCCGAGAACGGGGCCGAAAACCATTTCCGGTCAAATTTTGAACCGGTATAAGAGAATAACCATCGGAGATAGAAAAATAGTGTCAACAGCAAATATGCTTCATTTTACATGCCCTATCGATTGCAATCGAGTTTTTTCTTCTAGCACTTCCGGTTCTGCTTTTTCACTCTAGTGCTAGATTTTGAGGTCCAAGGTTCGAAACCTTGATATCAATCGATTTAATGACCAGAAATGAGCAACTTTTGTTCTTACATATATATTCCATATCTGTACGGTAACGTATTATAAGTGAAACTCAGTTATTGGGCTCTGGCACAAACACGGGAACACAATCCGCTTGTATTCAGCTGAGTTATCAATTTGACCAATGTTTCAAACTCTGTGTACTGAATCCTTTCCAACGATATGCTACAAGCTTGTACTTGAAAGCTTTAAGATCGGGACAACACGACCGGTATGTCCGGTCTCTCGGCACTAAATCGGTCTGTGTAACCATATTGAAAAATGAAAATCGTCATAACTTTTTAAAAAAGAAAGATGGAAAAATAAAGTAAATTGCAAAGTTGTTTGACAAGACAATGTCTATCGATTGATGTAAAATTTTCTAGGGTCTGACGTCACATAGCCGAGAACGGGGCCGAAAACCATTTCTGGTCAAATTTTGAACCGGTATAACAGAATAACCATCGGAGATAGAAAAATAGTGTCAACAGCAAATATGCTTCATTTTACATGCCCTATCGATTGCAATCGAGTTTTTTCTTCTAGCACTTCCGGTTCTGCTTTTTCACTCTGGTGCAAGATTTTGAGGTCTAGGGTTCGAAACCTTGATATCAATCGATTTAATGACCAGAAATGAGCAACTTTTGTTCTTACATATATATTCCATATCTGTCCGGTAACGTATTATAAGTGAAACTCAGTTATTGGGCTCTGGCACAAACACGGGAACACAATCCGCTTGTATTCAGCTGAGTTATCAATTTGACCAATGTTTCAAACTCTGTGTACTGAATCCTTTCCAACGATATGCTACAAGCTTGTACTTGAAAGCTTTAAGATCGGGACAACACGACCGGTATTTCCGGTCTCTCGGCACTAAATCGGATTGTGTAACCAAATTGAAAAATGAAAATCGTCATAACTTTTTAAAAAAGAAAGATGGAAATATAAAGTAAATTGCAAAGTTGTTTGTCAAGACAATGTCTACCGATTGATGTAAAATTTTCAAGGGTCTGACGTCACATAGCCGAGAACGGGGCCGAAAACCATTTCCGGTCAAATTTTGAACCGGTATAAGAGAATAACCATCGGAGATAGAAAAATAGTGTCAACAGCAAATATGCTTCATTTTACATGCCCTATCGATTGCAATCGAGTTTTTTCTTCTAGCACTTCCGGTTCTGCTTTTTCACTCTAGTGCAAGATTTTGAGGTCCAAGGTTCGAAACCTTGATATCAATCGATTTAATGACCAGAAATGAGCAACTTTTGTTCTTACATATATATTCCATATCTGTACGGTAACGTATTATAAGTGAAACTCAGTTATTGGGCTCTGGCACAAACACGGGAACACAATCCGCTTGTATTCAGCTGAGTTATCAATTTGACCAATGTTTCAAACTCTGTGTACTGAATCCTTTCCAACGATATGCTACAAGCTTGTACTTGAAAGCTTTAAGATCGGGACAACACGACCGGTATTTCCGGTCTCTCGGCACTAAATCGGATTGTGTAACCATATTGAAAAATGAAAATCGTCATAACTTTTTAAAAAAGAAAGATGGAAAAATAAAGTAAATTGCAAAGTTGTTTGACAAGACAATGTCTATCGATTGATGTAACGTTTTCTAGGGTCTGACGTCACATAGCCGAGAACGGGGCCGAAAACCATTTCCGGTCAAATTTTGAACCGGTATAACAGAATAACCATCGGAGATAGAAAAATAGTGTCAACAGCAAATATGCTTCATTTTACATGCCCTATCTATTGCAATCGAGTTTTTTCTTCTAGCACTTCCGGTTCTGCTTTTTCACTCTGGTGCAAGATTTTGAGGTCCAAGGTTCGAAACCTTGATATCAATCGATTTAATGACCAGAAATGAGCAACTTTTGTTCTTACATATATATTCCATATCTGTACGGTAACGTATTATAAGTGAAACTCAGTTATTGGGCTCTGGCACAAACACGGGAACACAATCCGCTTGTATTCAGCTGAGTTATCAATTTGACCAATGTTTCAAACTCTGTGTACTGAATCCTTTCCAACGATATGCTACAAGCTTGTACTTGAAAGCTTTAAGATCGGGACAACACGACCGGTATTTCCGGTCTCTCGGCACTAAATCGGATTGTGTAACCATATTGAAAAATGAAAATCGTCATAACTTTTTAAAAAAGAAAGATGGAAAAATAAAGTAAATTGCAAAGTTGTTTGACAAGACAATGTCTATCGATTGATGTAAAATTTTCTAGGGTCTGACGTCACATAGCCGAGAACGGGGCCGAAAACCATTTCCGGTCAAATTTTGAACCGGTATAACAGAATAACCATCGGAGATAGAAAAATAGTGTCAACAGCAAATATGCTTCATTTTACATGCCCTATCGATTGCAATCGAGTTTTTTCTTCTAGCACTTCCGGTTCTGCTTTTTCACTCTGGTGCAAGATTTTGAGGTCTAGGGTTCGAAACCTTGATATCAATCGATTTAATGACCAGAAATGAGCAACTTTTGTTCTTACATATATATTCCATATCTGTCCGGTAACGTATTATAAGTGAAACTCAGTTATTGGGCTCTGGCACAAACACGGGAACACAATCCGCTTGTATTCAGCTGAGTTATCAATTTGACCAATGTTTCAAACTCTGTGTACTGAATCCTTTCCAACGATATGCTACAAGCTTGTACTTGAAAGCTTTAAGATCGGGACAACACGACCGGTATTTCCGGTCTCTCGGCACTAAATCGGATTGTGTAACCAAATTGAAAAATGAAAATCGTCATAACTTTTTAAAAAAGAAAGATGGAAATATAAAGTAAATTGCAAAGTTGTTTGTCAAGACAATGTCTACCGATTGATGTAAAATTTTCTAGGGTCTGACGTCACATAGCCGAGAACGGGGCCGAAAACCATTTCCGGTCAAATTTTGAACCGGTATAAGAGAATAACCATCGGAGATAGAAAAATAGTGTCAACAGCAAATATGCTTCATTTTACATGCCCTATCGATTGCAATCGAGTTTTTTCTTCTAGCACTTCCGGTTCTGCTTTATCATCCTAGTGCTAGATTTTGAGGTCCAAGGTTCGAAACCTTGATATCAATCGATTTAATGACCAGAAATGAGCAACTTTTGTTCTTACATATATATTCCATATCTGTCCGGTAACGTATTATAAGTCAAACTCAGTTATCTGGCTCTGACACAAAAAAGGGAACACAATCCGCTTGTATTCAGCTGAGTTATCAATTTGACTAATATTTCAAACTCTCTGTACTGAATCCTTTCCAACGATATGCTACAAGCCTGTACTTGAAAGCATTAAGATCGGGACAACACGACCGGCATTTCCGGTCACTCGGCACTAAATCGGGTTTTGTAACCAAATTGAAAAATGAAAATCGTCATAACTTTTTAAAAAAGAAAGATGGAAATATAAAGTAAATTGCAAAGTTGTTTGTCAAGACAATGTCTACCGATTGAGGTAACATTTTATAGGATCTGACGTCACATAGCCGAGATCGGGGCCGAAAACGATTTCCGGTCAAATTTTGAACCGATATAACAGAACAACCATCGGAGATAGAAAAATAGTGTCAACAGCAAATATGCTTCATTTTACATGCCCTATCGATTGCAATCGAGTTTTTTCTTCTAGCACTTCCGGTTCTGCTTTTTCACCCTAGTGCTAGATTTTGAGGTCTAAGGTTCGAAACCTTGATATCAATCGATTTAATGACCAGAAATGAGCAACTTTTGTTCTTACATATATATTCCATATCTGTCCGGTAACGTATTATAAGTGAAACTCAGTTATTGGGCTCTGGCACAAACACGGGAACACAATCCGCTTGTATTCAGCTGAGTTATCAATTTGACCAATGTTTCAAACTCTGTGTACTGAATCCTTTCCAACGATATGCTACAAGCTTGTACTTGAAAGCTTTAAGATCGGGACAACACGACCGGTATTTCCGGTCTCTCGGCACTAAATCGGATTGTGTAACCAAATTGAAAAATGAAAATCGTCATAACTTTTTAAAAAAGAAAGATGGAAATATAAAGTAAATTGCAAAGTTGTTTGACAAGACAATGTCTACCGATTGATGTAAAATTTTCTAGGGTCTGACGTCACATAGCCGAGAACGGGGCCGAAAATCATTTCCGGTCAAATTTTGAACCGGTATAACAGAATAACCATCGGAGATAGAAAAATAGTGTCAACAGCAAATATGCTTCATTTTACATGCCCTATCGATTGCAATCGAGGTTTTTCTTCTAGCACTTCCGGTTCTGCTTTTTCACTCTAGTGCTAGATTTTGAGGTCCAAGGTTCGAAACCTTGATATCAATCGATTTAATGACCAGAAATGAGCAACTTTAGTTCTTACATATATATTCCATATCTGTCCGGTAACGTATTATAAGTGAAACTCAGTTATTGGGCTCTGGCACAAACACGGGCAAACAATCCGCTTGTATTCAGCTGAGTTATCAATTTGACCAATGTTTCAAACTCTGTGTACTGAATCCTTTCCAACGATATGCTACAAGCTTGTACTTGAAAGCTTTAAGATCGGGACAACACGACCGGTATTTCCGGTCTCTCGGCACTAAATCGGATTGTGTAACCAAATTGAAAAATGAAAATCGTCATAACGTTTTAAAAAAGAAAGATGGAAATATAAAGTAAATTGCAAAGTTGTTTGACAAGACAATGTCTACCGATTGATGTAAAATTTTCTAGGGTCTGACGTCACATAGCCGAGAACGGGGCCGAAAACCATTTCCGGTCAAATTTTGAACCGGTATAAGAGAATAACCATCGGAGATAGAAAAATAGTGTCAACAGCAAATATGCTTCATTTTACATGCCCTATCGATTGCAATCGAGTTTTTTCTTCTAGCACTTCCGGTTCTGCTTTTTCACTCTAGTGCTAGATTTTGAGGTCCAAGGTTCGAAACCTTGATATCAATCGATTTAATGACCAGAAATGAGCAACTTTTGTTCTTACATATATATTCCATATCTGTACGGTAACGTATTATAAGTGAAACTCAGTTATTGGGCTCTGGCACAAACACGGGAACACAATCCGCTTGTATTCAGCTGAGTTATCAATTTGACCAATGTTTCAAACTCTGTGTACTGAATCCTTTCCAACGATATGCTACAAGCTTGTACTTGAAAGCTTTAAGATCGGGACAACACGACCGGTATGTCCGGTCTCTCGGCACTAAATCGGTCTGTGTAACCATATTGAAAAATGAAAATCGTCATAACTTTTTAAAAAAGAAAGATGGAAAAATAAAGTAAATTGCAAAGTTGTTTGACAAGACAATGTCTATCGATTGATGTAAAATTTTCTAGGGTCTGACGTCACATAGCCGAGAACGGGGCCGAAAACCATTTCTGGTCAAATTTTGAACCGGTATAACAGAATAACCATCGGAGATAGAAAAATAGTGTCAACAGCAAATATGCTTCATTTTACATGCCCTATCGATTGCAATCGAGTTTTTTCTTCTAGCACTTCCGGTTCTGCTTTTTCACTCTGGTGCAAGATTTTGAGGTCTAGGGTTCGAAACCTTGATATCAATCGATTTAATGACCAGAAATGAGCAACTTTTGTTCTTACATATATATTCCATATCTGTCCGGTAACGTATTATAAGTGAAACTCAGTTATTGGGCTCTGGCACAAACACGGGAACACAATCCGCTTGTATTCAGCTGAGTTATCAATTTGACCAATGTTTCAAACTCTGTGTACTGAATCCTTTCCAACGATATGCTACAAGCTTGTACTTGAAAGCTTTAAGATCGGGACAACACGACCGGTATTTCCGGTCTCTCGGCACTAAATCGGATTGTGTAACCAAATTGAAAAATGAAAATCGTCATAACTTTTTAAAAAAGAAAGATGGAAATATAAAGTAAATTGCAAAGTTGTTTGTCAAGACAATGTCTACCGATTGATGTAAAATTTTCTAGGGTCTGACGTCACATAGCCGAGAACGGGGCCGAAAACCATTTCCGGTCAAATTTTGAACCGGTATAAGAGAATAACCATCGGAGATAGAAAAATAGTGTCAACAGCAAATATGCTTCATTTTACATGCCCTATCGATTGCAATCGAGTTTTTTCTTCTAGCACTTCCGGTTCTGCTTTTTCACTCTAGTGCAAGATTTTGAGGTCCAAGGTTCGAAACCTTGATATCAATCGATTTAATGACCAGAAATGAGCAACTTTTGTTCTTACATATATATTCCATATCTGTACGGTAACGTATTATAAGTGAAACTCAGTTATTGGGCTCTGGCACAAACACGGGAACACAATCCGCTTGTATTCAGCTGAGTTATCAATTTGACCAATGTTTCAAACTCTGTGTACTGAATCCTTTCCAACGATATGCTACAAGCTTGTACTTGAAAGCTTTAAGATCGGGACAACACGACCGGTATTTCCGGTCTCTCGGCACTAAATCGGATTGTGTAACCATATTGAAAAATGAAAATCGTCATAACTTTTTAAAAAAGAAAGATGGAAAAATAAAGTAAATTGCAAAGTTGTTTGACAAGACAATGTCTATCGATTGATGTAACGTTTTCTAGGGTCTGACGTCACATAGCCGAGAACGGGGCCGAAAACCATTTCCGGTCAAATTTTGAACCGGTATAAGAGAATAACCATCGGAGATAGAAAAATAGTGTCAACAGCAAATATGCTTCATTTTACATGCCCTATCTATTGCAATCGAGTTTTTTCTTCTAGCACTTCCGGTTCTGCTTTTTCACTCTGGTGCAAGATTTTGAGGTCCAAGGTTCGAAACCTTGATATCAATCGATTTAATGACCAGAAATGAGCAACTTTTGTTCTTACATATATATTCCATATCTGTACGGTAACGTATTATAAGTGAAACTCAGTTATTGGGCTCTGGCACAAACACGGGAACACAATCCGCTTGTATTCAGCTGAGTTATCAATTTGACCAATGTTTCAAACTCTGTGTACTGAATCCTTTCCAACGATATGCTACAAGCTTGTACTTGAAAGCTTTAAGATCGGGACAACACGACCGGTATTTCCGGTCTCTCGGCACTAAATCGGATTGTGTAACCATATTGAAAAATGAAAATCGTCATAACTTTTTAAAAAAGAAAGATGGAAAAATAAAGTAAATTGCAAAGTTGTTTGACAAGACAATGTCTATCGATTGATGTAAAATTTTCTAGGGTCTGACGTCACATAGCCGAGAACGGGGCCGAAAACCATTTCCGGTCAAATTTTGAACCGGTATAACAGAATAACCATCGGAGATAGAAAAATAGTGTCAACAGCAAATATGCTTCATTTTACATGCCCTATCGATTGCAATCGAGTTTTTTCTTCTAGCACTTCCGGTTCTGCTTTTTCACTCTGGTGCAAGATTTTGAGGTCTAGGGTTCGAAACCTTGATATCAATCGATTTAATGACCAGAAATGAGCAACTTTTGTTCTTACATATATATTCCATATCTGTCCGGTAACGTATTATAAGTGAAACTCAGTTATTGGGCTCTGGCACAAACACGGGAACACAATCCGCTTGTATTCAGCTGAGTTATCAATTTGACCAATGTTTCAAACTCTGTGTACTGAATCCTTTCCAACGATATGCTACAAGCTTGTACTTGAAAGCTTTAAGATCGGGACAACACGACCGGTATTTCCGGTCTCTCGGCACTAAATCGGATTGTGTAACCAAATTGAAAAATGAAAATCGTCATAACTTTTTAAAAAAGAAAGATGGAAATATAAAGTAAATTGCAAAGTTGTTTGTCAAGACAATGTCTACCGATTGATGTAAAATTTTCTAGGGTCTGACGTCACATAGCCGAGAACGGGGCCGAAAACCATTTCCGGTCAAATTTTGAACCGGTATAAGAGAATAACCATCGGAGATAGAAAAATAGTGTCAACAGCAAATATGCTTCATTTTACATGCCCTATCGATTGCAATCGAGTTTTTTCTTCTAGCACTTCCGGTTTTGCTTTTTCACTCTAGTGCAAGATTTTGAGGTCCAAGGTTCGAAACCTTGATATCAATCGATTTAATGACCAGAAATGAGCAACTTTTGTTCTTACATATATATTCCATATCTGTACGGTAACGTATTATAAGTGAAACTCAGTTATTGGGCTCTGGCACAAACACGGGAACACAATCCGCTTGTATTCAGCTGAGTTATCAATTTGACCAATGTTTCAAACTCTGTGTACTGAATCCTTTCCAACGATATGCTACAAGCTTGTACTTGAAAGCTTTAAGATCGGGACAACACGACCGGTATTTCCGGTCTCTCGGCACTAAATCGGATTGTGTAACCATATTGAAAAATGAAAATCGTCATAACTTTTTAAAAAAGAAAGATGGAAAAATAAAGTAAATTGCAAAGTTGTTTGACAAGACAATGTCTATCGATTGATGTAACGTTTTCTAGGGTCTGACGTCACATAGCCGAGAACGGGGCCGAAAACCATTTCCGGTCAAATTTTGAACCGGTATAACAGAATAACCATCGGAGATAGAAAAATAGTGTCAACAGCAAATATGCTTCATTTTACATGCCCTATCTATTGCAATCGAGTTTTTTCTTCTAGCACTTCCGGTTCTGCTTTTTCACTCTGGTGCAAGATTTTGAGGTCCAAGGTTCGAAACCTTGATATCAATCGATTTAATGACCAGAAATGAGCAACTTTTGTTCTTACATATATATTCCATATCTGTACGGTAACGTATTATAAGTGAAACTCAGTTATTGGGCTCTGGCACAAACACGGGAACACAATCCGCTTGTATTCAGCTGAGTTATCAATTTGACCAATGTTTCAAACTCTGTGTACTGAATCCTTTCCAACGATATGCTACAAGCTTGTACTTGAAAGCTTTAAGATCGGGACAACACGACCGGTATTTCCGGTCTCTCGGCACTAAATCGGATTGTGTAACCATATTGAAAAATGAAAATCGTCATAACTTTTTAAAAAAGAAAGATGGAAAAATAAAGTAAATTGCAAAGTTGTTTGACAAGACAATGTCTATCGATTGATGTAAAATTTTCTAGGGTCTGACGTCACATAGCCGAGAACGGGGCCGAAAACCATTTCCGGTCAAATTTTGAACCGGTATAACAGAATAACCATCGGAGATAGAAAAATAGTGTCAACAGCAAATATGCTTCATTTTACATGCCCTATCTATTGCAATCGAGTTTTTTCTTCTAGCACTTCCGGTTCTGCTTTTTCACTCTGGTGCAAGATTTTGAGGTCCAAGGTTCGAAACCTTGATATCAATCGATTTAATGACCAGAAATGAGCAACTTTCGTTCTTACATATATATTCCATATCTGTCCGGTAACGTATTATAAGTGAAACTCAGTTATTGGGCTCTGGCACAAACACGGGAACACAATCCGCTTGTATTCAGCTGAGTTATCAATTTGACCAATGTTTCAAACTCTGTGTACTGAATCCTTTCCAACGATATGCTACAAGCTTGTACTTGAAAGCTTTAAGATCGGGACAACACGACCGGTATTTCCGGTCTCTCGGCACTAAATCGGATTGTGTAACCAAATTGAAAAATGAAAACCGTCATAACTTTTTAAAAAAGAAAGATGGAAATATAAAGTAAATTGCAAAGTTGTTTGTCAAGACAATGTCTACCAATCAATTTAAAATTTTCTAGGGTCTGACGTCACATAGCCGAGAACGGGGCCGAAAACCATTTCCGGTCAAATTTTGAACCGGTATAACAGAATAACCATCGGAGATAGAAAAATAGTGTCAACAGCAAATATGCTTCATTTTACATGCCCTATCGATTGCAATCGAGTTTTTTCTTCTAGCACTTCCGGTTCTGCTTTTTCACCCTAGTGCTAGATTTTGAGGTCTAAGGTTCGAAACCTTGATATCAATCGATTTAATGACCAGAAATGAGCAACTTTTGTTCTTACATATATATTCCATATCTGTCCGGTAACGTATTATAAGTGAAACTCAGTTATTGGGCTCTGGCACAAACACGGGAACACAATCCGCTTGTATTCAGCTGAGTTATCAATTTGACCAATGTTTCAAACTCTGTGTACTGAATCCTTTCCAACGATATGCTACAAGCTTGTACTTGAAAGCTTTAAGATCGGGACAACACGACCGGTATTTCCGGTCTCTCGGCACTAAATCGGATTGTGTAACCAAATTGAAAAATGAAAATCGTCATAACTTTTTAAAAAAGAAAGATGGAAATATAAAGTAAATTGCAAAGTTGTTTGTCAAGACAATGTCTACCAATCAATTTAAAATTTTCTAGGATCTGACGTCACATAGCCGAGAACGGGGCCGAAAACCATTTCCGGTCAAATTTTGAACCGGTATAACAGAATAACCATCGGAGATAGAAAAATAGTGTCAACAGCAAATATGCTTCATTTTACATGCCCTATCGATTGCAATCGAGTTTTTTCTTCTAGCACTTCCGGTTCTACTTTTTCACTCTAGTGCTAGATTTTGAGGTCCAAGGTTCGAAACCTTGATATCAATCGATTTAATGACCAGAAATGAGCAACTTTTGTTCTTACATATATATTCCATATCTGTCCGGTAACGTATTATAAGTGAAACTCAGTTATTGGGCTCTGGCACAAACAAGGGAACACAATCCGCTTGTATTCAGCTGAGTTATCAATTTGACCAATGTTTCAAACTCTCTGTACTGAATCCTTTCCAACGATATGCTACAAGCCTGTACTTGAAAGCATTAAGATCGGGACAACACGACCGGCATTTCCGGTCACTCGGCATTAAATCGGGTTGTGTAACCAAATTGAAAAATGAAAATCGTCATAACTTTTTAAAAAAGAAAGATGGAAATATAAAGTAAATTGCAAAGTTGTTTGTCAAGACAATGTCTACCGATTGATGTAAAATTTTCTAGGATCTGACGTCACATAGCCGAGATCGGGGCCGAAAACCATTTCCGGTCAAATTTTGAACCGATATAACAGAATAACCATCGGAGATAGAAAAATAGTGTCAACAGCAAATATGCTTCATTTTACATGCCCTATCGATTGCAATCGAGTTTTTTCTTCTAGCACTTCCGGTTCTGCTTTTTCACCCTAGTGCTAGATTTTTAGGTCTAAGGTTCGAAACCTTGATATCAATCGATTTAATGACCAGAAATGAGCAACTTTTGTTCTTACATATATATTCCATATCTGTCCGGTAACGTATTATAAGTGAAACTCAGTTATTGGGCTCTGGCACAAACACGGGAACACAATCCGCTTGTATTCAGCTGAGTTATCAATTTGACCAATGTTTCAAACTCTTTGTACTGAATCCTTTCCAACGATATGCTACAAGCCTGTATTTGAAAGCATTAAGATCGGGACAACACGACCGGCATTTCCGGTCACTCGGCATTAAATCGGGTTGTTTACACAAATTGAAAAATGAAAATCGTCATAACTTTTTAAAAAAGAAAGATGGAAATATAAAGTAAATTGCAAAGTTGTTTGTCAAGACAATGTCTACCGATTGATGTAAAATTTTCTAGGATCTGACGTCACATAGCCGAGATCGGGGCCGAAAACCATTTCCGGTCAAATTTTGAACCGATATAACAGAATAACCATCGGAGATAGAAAAATAGTGTCAACAGCAAATATGCTTCATTTTACATGCCCTATCGATTGCAATCGAGTTTTTTCTTCTAGCACTTCCGGTTCTGCTTTTTCACCCTAGTGCTAGATTTTGAGGTCTAAGGTTCGAAACCTTGATATCAATCGATTTAATGACCAGAAATGAGCAACTTTTGTTCTTACATATAGTTTAAACATATTTTATTCAATAAATATTGAAAGGGGGTTGGGCCACAAGTTCTTCCAACATTAGTTACGGCCCTTCCCCTACAATTTTAACATTGCAATTGAGTATTTAGCAATATGGCTATATATACACTATAACATACACAAAAAAGGACAGGGGGAAAAAGTAGAAGAAGCAGAAGATGATGATTAATGGAGAATATGACTAAATGTTCACAACATATCAAAAAGAGAAGGCAAAGAATATGTATGAAGGTCTAATAGTACTAGGTACTGTAAACTGAAGTTTGGCAATTAAGTGGTCAGGCTAAAGTGACTGCTGCTGTAAGGTGTAGCTTTCTGTGACGCTTCAGATCTAGTAATTACTACACTCAGACATTGAGAATCCTTAAAATGTAGCAATTAAAACACCAGTAAAAATAAATAGCAGAAAAGAGTTTGGGTCTGACTCAAAACTTGTTGTTACTCCTCATTCAACTTTTGTATAACACTTAGAAATTTATCAACACTGTCCTGATGATTACCAACAGCAAGAATTGAGTCCGGAAAAATAAATTGTCCCTTACGTTTTGATGCTTATTCGAATTTCTTAGTATTCCTTATATAGATCTGAACAGCTTCAAAAATTTTGCAATTATCTTTAACAGAGACAGAATTCTTTCCGAATAGCAAAGATTCGGTGCTAAGTGGATGAAAATCTCTTGTTTGATTAAATAAAACAATACGCTGAGTTTGAAACCGACTGCATCTGAAGAAGAAATGTTCTGCGTCTTCTACTGAATATGTATTACATTGGGCACAGAGAGGATCAGGAGATAATTTGTTGTTATAGAGATCTAATTTTAAATTACTACAGTTGTTTCGAATCCTTGCTTGGAAAACTGCTAATCGCCTGTTGCCGTGTAAATAAATCTTAGGGATCGTGATCGTAGTATTATGCTTTAGGTTGGATTTGAAGGATCTTAAAGTCGTTGCTGATTTAATATTTCTGTCTAAGTTATTCCACATTTCAATAGAACTTGGTATACAAGATCTGCGCATGATTTCAGTTCGACATAGTGGCACGGTAAAATTTTCTGGATTTCTAAGCTGGTAATTAGTTCTAGTATTTACATGCAGTTGGAAAAGATCTGAAATATACGATGGGGTTAAGTTATTATGTACTTTATACATGAAGTAATACCTCTGTAGTTCCCTCCCAGTTTTTAGAGATTCCCAACCACATTCTATATACAATTTTTCCAATGAGACAGACCTAGTGAGACCTGTAACTATACGTGCTGCCTCGTTTTGCAGGCGTTCAATGGCACCTACTTGGTTTTCAGTACACCCTGCCCAGACTACAGAGGAGTACTCCAAAATTGGGCGGACATAAGATAGATATATTTGATTTAAGCTTTGTCTGTTTAATGTAAATTGTAGTCTGCGCATTATCCCAATAACTTTTGAGGCAGATTGGAGTATAGTTCTTACATATATATTCCATATCTGTCCGGTAACGTATTATAAGTGAAACTCAGTTATTGGGCTCTGGCACAAACACGGGAACACAATCCGCTTGTATTCAGCTGAGTTATCAATTTGACCAATGTTTCAAACTCTGTGTACTGAATCCTTTCCAACGATATGCTACAAGCTTGTACTTGAAAGCATTAAGATCGGGACAACACGACCGGTATTTCCGGTCTCTCGGCACTAAATCGGATTGTGTAACCAAATTGAAAAATGAAAATCGTCATAACTTTTTAAAAAAGAAAGATGGAAATATAAAGTAAATTGCAAAGTTGTTTGTCAAGACAATGTCTACCAATCAATTTAAAATTTTCTAGGGTCTGACGTCACATAGCCGAGAACGGGGCCGAAAACCATTTCCGGTCAAATTTTGAACCGGTATAACAGAATAACCATCGGAGATAGAAAAATAGTGTCAACAGCAAATATGCTTCATTTTACATGCCCTATCGATTGCAATCGAGTTTTTTCTTCTAGCACTTCCGGTTCTGCTTTTTCACTCTAGTGCTAGATTTTGAGGTCCAAGGTTCGAAACCTTGATATCAATCGATTTAATGACCAGAAATGAGCAACTTTTGTTCTTACATATATATTCCATATCTGTCCGGTAACGTATTATAAGTGAAACTCAGTTATTGGGCTCTGGCACAAACAAGGGAACACAATCCGCTTGTATTCAGCTGAGTTATCAATTTGACCAATGTTTCAAACTCTCTGTACTGAATCCTTTCCAACGATATGCTACAAGCCTGTATTTGAAAGCATTAAGATCGGGACAACACGACCGGCATTTCCGGTCACTCGGCATTAAATCGGGTTGTGTAACCAAATTGAAAAATGAAAATCGTCATAACTTTTTAAAAAAGAAAGATGGAAATATAAAGTAAATTGCAAAGTTGTTTGTCAAGACAATGTCTACCGATTGATGTAAAATTTTCTAGGATCTGACGTCACATAGCCGAGATCGGGGCCGAAAACCATTTCCGGTCAAATTTTGAACCGATATAACAGAATAACTATCGGAGATAGGAAAATAGTGTCAACAGCAAATATGCTTCATTTTACATGCCCTATCGATTGCAATCGAGTTTTTTCTTCTAGCACTTCCGGTTCTGCTTTTTCACTCTAGTGCTAGATTTTGAGGTCCAAGGTTCGAAACCTTGATATCAATCGATTTAATGACCAGAAATGAGCAACTTTTGTTCTTACATATATATTCCATATCTGTCCGGTAACGTATTATAAGTGAAACTCAGTTATTGGGCTCTGGCACAAACACGGGAACACAATCCGCTTGTATTCAGCTGAGTTATCAATTTGACCAATGTTTCAAACTCTTTGTACTGAATCCTTTCCAACGATATGCTACAAGCTTGTACTTGAAAGCTTTAAGATCGGGACAACACGACCGGTATTTCCGGTCTCTCGATTGCAATCGAGTTTTTTCTTCTAGCACTTCCGGTTCTGCTTTTTCACTCTAGTGCAAGATTTTGAGGTCCAAGGTTCGAAACCTTGATATCAATCGATTTAATGACCAGAAATGAGCAACTTTTGTTCTTCCATATCTGTCCGGTAACGTATTATAAGTGAAACTCAGTTTTTGGGATCTGGCACAAACAATGGAACACAATCCGCTTGTATTCAGCTGAGTTATCATTTTAACCAATATTTCAAACTCTCTGTACTGAATCCTTTCCAACGATATGCTACAAGCTTGTACTTGGAAACATTAAGATCGGGACAACACGACCGGTATTTCCGGTCTCTCGGCACTTAATCGGGTTGTGTAACCAAATTGAAAAATGAAAATCGTCATAACTTTTTAAAAAAGAAAGATGGAAATATAAAGTAAATTGCAAAGTTGTTTGTCAAGACAATGTCTACCAATCAATTTAAAATTTACTAGGGTCTGACGTCACATAGCCGAGAACGGGACCGAAAATCATTTCCGGTCAAATTTTGAACCGGTATAACAGAATAACCATCGGAGATAGAAAAATAGTGTCAACAGCAAATATGCTTCATTTTACATGCCCTATCGATTGCAATCGAGTTTTTTCTTCTAGCACTTCCGGTTCTGCTTTTTCACTCTAGTGCTAGATTTTGAGGTCCAAGGTTCGAAACCTTGATACCAATCGATTTAATGACCAGAAATGAGCAACTTTTGTTCTTACATATATATTCCATATCTGTCCGGTAACGTATTATAAGTGAAACTCAGTTATTGGGCTCTGGCACAAACACGGGAAAACAATCCGCTTGTATTCAGCTGAGTTATCAATTTGACCAATATTTCAAACTCTCTGTACTGAATCCTTTCCAACGATATGCTACAAGCCTGTACTTCAAAGCATTAAGATCGGGACAACACGACCGGCATTTCAGGTCTCTCGGCACTAAATCGGATTGTGTAACCAAATTGAAAAATGAAAATCGTCATAACTTTTTAAAAAAGAAAGATGGAAATATAAAGTAAATTGCAAAGTTGTTTGTCAAGACAATGTCTACCGATTGATGTAAAATTTTCAAGGGTCTGACGTCACATAGCCGAGAACGGGGCCGAAAACCATTTCCGGTCAAATTTTGAACCGATATAACAGAATAACCATCGGAGATAGAAAAGTAGTGTCAACAGCAAATATGCTTCATTTTACATGCCCTATCGATTGCAATCGAGTTTTTTCTTCTAGCACTTCCGGTTCTGCTTTTTCACTCTAGTGCTAGATTTTGAGGTCCAAGGTTCGAAACCTTGATATCAATCGCTTTAATGACCAGAAATGAGCAACTTTTGTTCTTACATATATATTCCATATCTGTCCGGTAACGTATTATAAGTGAAACTCAGTTATTGGGCTCTGGCACAAACACGGGAACACAATCCGCTTGTATTCAGCTGAGTTATCAATTTGACCAATGTTTCAAACTCTGTGTACTGAATCCTTTCCAACGATATGCTACAAGCTAGTACTTGAAAGCTTTAAGATCGGGACAACACGACCGGTATTTCCGGTCTCTCGGCACTAAATCGGATTGTGTAACCAAATTGAAAAATGAAAATCGTCATAACTTTTTAAAAAAGAAAGATGGAAATATAAAGTAAATTGCAAAGTTGTTTGACAAGACAATGTCTACCGATTGATGTAAAATTTTCTAGGGTCTGACGTCACATAGCCGAGAACGGGACCGAAAACCATTTCCGGTCAAATTTTGAACCGATATAACAGAATAACCATCGGAGATAGAAAATAGTGTCAACAGCAAATATGCTTCATTTTACATGCCCTATCGATTGCAATCGAGTTTTTTCTTCTAGCACTTCCGGTTCTGCTTTTTCACTCTAGTGCTAGATTTTGAGGTCCAAGGTTCGAAACCTTGATATCAATCGATTTAATGACCAGAAATGAGCAACTTTTGTTCTTACATATATATTCCATATCTGTCCGGTAACGTATTATAAGTGAAACTCAGTTATTGGGCTCTGGCACAAACACGGGAACACAATCCGCTTGTATTCAGCTGAGTTATCAATTTGACCAATGTTTCAAACTCTCTGTACTGAATCCTTTCCAACGATATGCTACAAGCTTGTACTTGAAAGCTTTAAGATCGGGACAACACGACCGGTATTTCCGGTCTCTCGGCACTAAATCGGATTGTGTAACCATATTGAAAAATGAAAATCGTCATAACTTTTTAAAAAAGAAAGATGGAAATATAAAGTAAATTGCAAAGTTGTTTGTCAAGACAATGTCTACCGATTGATTATAATTTTCTAGGGTCTGACGTCACATAGCCGAGAACGGGGCCGAAAACCATTTCCGGTCGAATTTTGAACCGATATAACAGAATAACCATCGGAGATAGAAAAATAGTGTCAACAGCAAATATGCTTCATTTTACATGCCCTATCGATTGCAATCGAGTTTTTTCTTCTAGCACTTCCGGTTCTGCTTTTTCACTCTAGTGCTAGATTTTGAGGTCCAAGGTTCGAAACCTTGATATCAATCGATTTAATGACCAGAAATGAGCAACTTTTGTTCTTACATATATATTCCATATCTGTCCGGTAACGTATTATAAGTGAAACTCAGTTATTGGGCTCTGGCACAAACACGGGAACACAATCCGCTTGTATTCATCTGAGTTATCAATATGACCAATGTTTCAAACTCTGTGTACTGAATCCTTTCCAACGATATGCTACAAGCTTGTACTTGAAAGCTTTAAGATCGGGACAACACGACCGGTATTTCCGGTCTCTCGGCACTAAATCGGATTGTGTAACCAAATTGAAAAATGAAAATCGTCATAACTTTTTAAAAAAGAAAGATGGAAATATAAAGTAAATTGCAAAGTTGTTTGACAAGACAATGTCTACCGATTGATGTAAAATTTTCTAGGGTCTGACGTCACATAGCCGAGAACGGGGCCGAAAACCATTTCCGGTCAAATTTTGAACCGGTATAAGAGAATAACCATCGGAGATAGAAAAATAGTGTCAACAGCAAATATGCTTCATTTTACATGCCCTATCGATTGCAATCGAGTTTTTTCTTCTAGCACTTCCGGTTCTGCTTTTTCACTCTAGTGCAAGATTTTGAGGTCCAAGGTTCGAAACCTTGATATCAATCGATTTAGTGACCAGAAATGAGCAACTTTTGTTCTTACATATATATGTTCCATATCTGTCCGGTAACGTATTATAAGTGAAACTCAGTTATTGGGCTCTGGCACAAACACGGGAACACAATCCGCTTGTATTCAGCTGAGTTATCAATTTGACCAATGTTTCAAACTCTCTGTACTGAATCCTTTCCAACGATATGCTACAAGCTTGTACTTGAAAGCTTTAAGATCGGGACAACACGACCGGTATTTCCGGTCTCTCGGCACTAAATCGGATTGTGTAACCAAATTGAAAAATGAAAATCGTCATAACTTTTTAAAAAAGAAAGATGGAAATATAAAGTAAATTGCAAAGTTGTTTGTCAAGACAATGTCTACCAATCAATTTAAAATTTTCTAGGGTCTGACGTCACATAGCCGAGAACGGGGCCGAAAACAATTTCCGGTCAAATTTTGAACCGGTATAACAGAATAACCATCGGAGATAGAAAAATAGTGTCAACAGCAAATATGCTTCATTTTACATGCCCTATCGATTGCAATCGAGTTTTTTCTTCTAGCACTTCCGGTTCTGCTTTTTCACCCTAGTGCTAGATTTTAAGGTCTAAGGTTCGAAACCTTGATATCAATCGATTTAATGACCAGAAATGAGCAACTTTTGTTCTTACATATATATTCCATATCTGTCCGGTAACGTATTATAAGTGAAACTCAGTTATTGGGCTCTGGCACAAACACGGGAACACAATCCGCTTGTATTCAGCTGAGTTATCAATTTGACCAATATTTCAAACTCTCTGTACTGAATCCTTTCCAACGATATGCTACAAGCCTGTACTTGAAAGCATTAAGATCGGGACAACACGACCGGCATTTCCGGTCACTCGGCACTAAATCGGGTTGTGTAACCAAATTGAAAAATGAAAATCGTCATAACGTTTTAAAAAAGAAAGATGGAAATATAAAGTAAATTGCAAAGTTGTTTGTCAAGACAATGTCTACCGATTGATGTAAAATTTTCTAGGATCTGACGTCACATAGCCGAGATCGGGGCCGAAAACCATTTCCGGTCAAATTTTGAACCGATATAACAGAATAACCATCGGAGATAGAAAAATAGTGTCAACAGCAAATATGCTTCATTTTACATGCCCTATCGATAGCAATCGAGTTTTTTCTTCTAGCACTTCCGGTTCTGCTTTTTCACTCTAGTGCTAGATTTTGTGGTCCAAGGTTCGAAACCTTGATATCAATCGATTTAATGACCAGAAATGAGCAACTTTTGTTCTTACATATATATTCCATATCTGTCCGGTAACGTATTATAAGTGAAACTCAGTTATTGGGCTCAGGCACAAACACGGGAACACAATACGCTTGTATTCAGCTGAGTTATCAATTTGACCAATGTTTCAAACTCTCTGTACTGAATCCTTTCCAACGATATGCTACAAGCTTGTACTTGAAAGCATTAAGATCGGGACAACACGACCGGTATTTCCGGTCTCTCGGCACTAAATCAGATTGTGTAACCAAATTGAAAAATGAAAATCGTCATAACTTTTTAAAAAAGAAAGATGGAAATATAAAGTAAATTGCAAAGTTGTTTGTCAAGACAATGTCTACCGATTGATTATAATTTTCTAGGGTCTGACGTCACATAGCCGAGAACGGGGCCGAAAACCATTTCCGGTCGAATTTTGAACCGATATAACAGAATAACCATCGGAGATAGAAAAATAGTGTCAACAGCAAATATGCTTCATTTTACATGCCCTATCGATTGCAATCGAGTTTTTTCTTCTAGCACTTCCGGTTCTGCTTTTTCACTCTAGTGCTAGATTTTTAGGTCCAAGGTTCGAAACCTTGATATCAATCGATTTAATGACCAGAAATGAGCAACTTTTGTTCTTACATATATATTCCATATCTGTCCGGTAACGTATTATAAGTGAAACTCAGTTATTGGGCTCTGGCACAAACACGGGAACACAATCCGCTTGTATTCATCTGAGTTATCAATTTGACCAATGTTTCAAACTCTGTGTACTGAATCCTTTCCAACGATATGCTACAAGCTTGTACTTGAAAGCTTTAAGATCGGGACAACACGACCGGTATTTCCGGTCTCTCGGCACTAAATCGGATTGTGTAACCAAATTGAAAAATGAAAATCGTCATAACTTTTTAAAAAAGAAAGATGGAAATATAAAGTAAATTGCAAAGTTGTTTGTCAAGACAATGTCTACCGATTGATGTAAAATTTTCTAGGATCTGACGTCACATAGCCGAGATCGGGGCCGAAAACCATTTCCGGTCAAATTTTGAACCGATATAACAGAATAACCATCGGAGATAGAAAAATAGTGTCAACAGCAAATATGCTTCATTTTACATGCCCTATCGATAGCAATCGAGTTTTTTCTTCTAGCACTTCCGGTTCTGCTTTTTCACTCTAGTGCTAGATTTTGTGGTCCAAGGTTCGAAACCTTGATATCAATCGATTTAATGACCAGAAATGAGCAACTTTTGTTCTTACATATATATTCCATATCTGTCCGGTAACGTATTATAAGTGAAACTCAGTTATTGGGCTCAGGCACAAACACGGGAACACAATACGCTTGTATTCAGCTGAGTTATCAATTTGACCAATGTTTCAAACTCTCTGTACTGAATCCTTTCCAACGATATGCTACAAGCTTGTACTTGAAAGCATTAAGATCGGGACAACACGACCGGTATTTCCGGTCTCTCGGCACTAAATCAGATTGTGTAACCAAATTGAAAAATGAAAATCGTCATAACTTTTTAAAAAAGAAAGATGGAAATATAAAGTAAATTGCAAAGTTGTTTGTCAAGACAATGTCTACCGATTGATTATAATTTTCTAGGGTCTGACGTCACATAGCCGAGAACGGGGCCGAAAACCATTTCCGGTCGAATTTTGAACCGATATAACAGAATAACCATCGGAGATAGAAAAATAGTGTCAACAGCAAATATGCTTCATTTTACATGCCCTATCGATTGCAATCGAGTTTTTTCTTCTAGCACTTCCGGTTCTGCTTTTTCACTCTAGTGCTAGATTTTTAGGTCCAAGGTTCGAAACCTTGATATCAATCGATTTAATGACCAGAAATGAGCAACTTTTGTTCTTACATATATATTCCATATCTGTCCGGTAACGTATTATAAGTGAAACTCAGTTATTGGGCTCTGGCACAAACACGGGAACACAATCCGCTTGTATTCATCTGAGTTATCAATTTGACCAATGTTTCAAACTCTCTGTACTGAATCCTTTCCAACGATATGCTACAAGCTTGTACTTGAAAGCATTAAGATTGGGACAACACGACCGGTATTTCCGGTCTCTCGGCACTAAATCGGATTGTGTAACCAAATTGAAAAATGAAAATCGTCATAACTTTTAAAAAAGAAAGATGGAAATATAAAGTAAATTGCAAAGTTGTTTGTCAAGACAATGTCTACCGATTGATGTAAAATGTTCTAGGGTCTGACGTCACATAGCCGAGAACGGGGCCGAAAACCATTTCCGGTCAAATTTTGAACCGAAATAACAGAATAACCATCGGAGATAGAAAAATAGTGTCAACAGCAAATATGCTTCATTTTACATGCCCTATCGATTGCAATCGAGTTTTTTCTTCTAGCACTTCCGGTTCTGCTTTTTCACTCTAGTGCTAGATTTTGAGGTCCAAGGTTTGAAACCTTTATATCAATCGATTTAATGACCAGAAATGAGCAACTTTTGTTCTTACATATATATTCCATATCTGTCCGGTAACGTATTATAAGTCAAACTCAGTTATCTGGCTCTGGCAGAAAAAAAAGGGAACACAATCCGCTTGTATTCAGCTGAGTTATCAATTTGACTAATATTTCAAACTCTCTGTACTGAATCCTTTCCAACGATATGCTACAAGCTTGTACTTGAAAGCATTAAGATCGGGACAACACGACCGGTATTTTCGGTCTCTCGGCACTAAATCGGGTTGTGTAACCAAATTGAAAAATGAAAATCGTCATAACTTTTTAAAAAAGAAAGATGGAAATATAAAGTAAATTGCAAAGTTGTTTGTCAAGACAATGTCTACCAATTGATATAAATTTTCTAGGGTCTGACGTCACATAGTCGAGAACAGGGCCGAAAAC
The DNA here is from genome assembly GCA_963576725.1 of Azorinus chamasolen. Lineage (NCBI taxonomy): Eukaryota > Metazoa > Mollusca > Bivalvia > Cardiida > Solecurtidae > Azorinus > Azorinus chamasolen. The sequence continues at coordinate 46,629,721 of OY755238.1, read as the reverse complement.
CATTTCCGGTCAAATTTTGATCCGATATAACAGAATAACCATCGGAGATAGAAAAATAGTGTCAACAGCAAATATGCTTCATTTTACATGCCCTATCGATTGCAATCGAGTTTTTTCTTCTAGCACTTCCGGTTCTGCTTTTTCACTCTAGTGCTAGATTTTGAGGTCCAAGGTTTGAAACCTTTATATCAATCGATTTAATGACCAGAAATGAGCAACTTTTGTTCTTACATATATATTCCATATCTGTCCGGTAACGTATTATAAGTCAAACTCAGTTATCTGGCTCTGGCAGAAAAAAAAGGGAACACAATCCGCTTGTATTCAGCTGAGTTATCAATTTGACTAATATTTCAAACTCTCTGTACTGAATCCTTTCCAACGATATGCTACAAGCTTGTACTTGACAGCATTAAGATCGGGACAACACGACCGGTATTTTCGGTCTCTCGGCACTAAATCGGGTTGTGTAACCAAATTGAAAAATGAAAATCGTCATAACTTTTTAAAAAAGAAAGATGGAAATATAAAGTAAATTGCAAAGTTGTTTGTCAAGACAATGTCTACCAATTGATATAAATTTTCTAGGGTCTGACGTCACATAGTCGAGAACAGGGCCGAAAACCATTTCCGGTCAAATTTTGATCCGATATAACAGAATAACCATCGGAGATAGAAAAATAGTGTCAACAGCAAATATGCTTCATTTTACATGCCCTATCGATTGCAATCGAGTTTTTTCTTCTAGCACTTCCGGTTCTGCTTTTTCACTCTAGTGCTAGATTTTGAGGTCCAAGGTTCGAAACCTTGATATCAATCGATTTAATGACCAGAAATGAGCAACTTTTGTTCTTACATATATATTCCATATCTGTCCGGTAACGTATTATAAGTGAAACTCAGTTATTGGGCTCTGGCACAAACACGGGAACACAATCCGCTTGTATTCAGCTGAGTTATCAATTTGACCAATATTTCAAACTCTCTGTACTGAATCCTTTCCAACGATATGCTACAAGCCTGTACTTGAAAGCATTAAGATCGGGACAACACGACCGGCATTTCCGGTCACTCGGCACTAAATCGGATTGTGTAACCAAATTGAAAAATGAAAATCGTCATAACTTTTTAAAAAAGAAAGATGGAAATATAAAGTAATTTGCAAAGTTGTTTGTCAAGACAATGTCTACCGATTGATGTAAAATTTTCTAGGATCTGACGTCACATAGCCGAGATCGGGGCCGAAAACCATTTCCGGTCAAATTTTGAACCGATATAACAGAATAACCATCGGAGATAGAAAAATAGTGTCAACAGCAAATATGCTTCATTTTACATGCCCTATCGATAGCAATCGAGTTTATTCTTCTAGCACTTCCGGTTCTGCTTTTTCACTCTAGTGCTAGATTTTGAGGTCCAAGGTTCGAAACCTTGATATCAATCGATTTAATGACCAGAAATGAGCAACTTTTGTTCTTACATATATATTCCATATCTGTCCGGTAACGTATTATAAGTGAAACTCAGTTATTGGGCTCAGGCACAAACACGGGAACACAATACGCTTGTATTCAGCTGAGTTATCAATTTGACCAATGTTTCAAACTCTCTGTACTGAATCCTTTCCAACGATATGCTACAAGCTTGTACTTGAAAGCATTAAGATCGGGACAACACGACCGGTATTTCCGGTCTCTCGGCACTAAATCAGATTGTGTAACCAAATTGAAAAATGAAAATCGTCATAACTTTTTAAAAAAGAAAGATGGAAATATAAAGTAAATTGCAAAGTTGTTTGTCAAGACAATGTCTACCGATTGATTATAATTTTCTAGGGTCTGACGTCACATAGCCGAGAACGGGGCCGAAAACCATTTCCGGTCGAATTTTGAACCGATATAACAGAATAACCATCGGAGATAGAAAAATAGTGTCAACAGCAAATATGCTTCATTTTACATGCCCTATCGATTGCAATCGAGTTTTTTCTTCTAGCACTTCCGGTTCTGCTTTTTCACTCTAGTGCTAGATTTTTAGGTCCAAGGTTCGAAACCTTGATATCAATCGATTTAATGACCAGAAATGAGCAACTTTTGTTCTTACATATATATTCCATATCTGTCCGGTAACGTATTATAAGTGAAACTCAGTTATTGGGCTCTGGCACAAACAAGGGAACACAATCCGCTTGTATTCAGCTGAGTTATCAATTTGACCAATGTTTCAAACTCTGTGTACTGAATCCTTTCCAACGATATGCTACAAGCTTGTACTTGAAAGCTTTAAGATCGGGACAACACGACCGGTATTTCCGGTCTCTCGGCACTAAATCGGATTGTGTAACCATATTGAAAAATGAAAATCGTCATAACTTTTTAAAAAAGAAAGATAGAAAAATAAAGTAAATTGCAAAGTTGTTTGACAAGACAATGTCTATCGATTGATGTAAAATTTTCTAGGGTCTGACGTCACATAGCCGAGAACGGGGCCGAAAATCATTTCTGGTCAAATTTTGAACCGGTATAACAGAATAACCATCGGAGATAGAAAAATAGTGTCAACAGCAAATATGCTTCATTTTACATGCCCTATCGATTGCAATCGAGTTTTTTCTTCTAGCACTTCCGGTTCTGCTTTTTCACTCTAGTGCAAGATTTTGAGGTCCAAGGTTCGAAACCTTGATATCAATCGATTTAATGACCAGAAATGAGCAACTTTTGTTCTTCCATATCTGTCCGGTAACGTATTATAAGTGAAACTCAGTTATTGGGCTCAGGCACAAACAAGGGAACACAATCCGCTTGTATTCAGCTGAGTTATCAATTTAACCAATATTTCAAACTCTCTGTACTGAATCCTTTCCAACGATATGCTACAAGCTTGTACTTGGAAACATTAAGATCGGGACAACTCGACCGGCATTTCCGGTCACTCGGCACTAATTCGGATTGTGTAACCAAATTGAAAAATGAAAATCGTCATAACTTTTTAAAAAAGAAAGATGGAAATATAAAGTAAATTTCAAAGTTGTTTGTCAAGACAATGTCTACCGATTGATGTAAAAATTTCTAGGATCTGACGTCACATAGCCGAGATCGGGGCCGAAAATCATTTCTGGTCAAATTTTGAACCGATATAACAGATTAACCATCGGAGATAGAAAAATAGTGTCTACAGCAAATATGCTTCATTTTACATGCCCCTATCGATTGCAATCGAGTTTTAATAACCAGAAATGAGCAACTTTTGTTCTTACATATATATTCCATATCTGTCCGGTAACGTATTATAAGTGAAACTCAGTTATTGGGCTCTGGCATAAACACGGGAACACAATCCGCTTGTATTCAGCTGAGTTATCAATTTGACCAATGTTTCAAACTCTGTGTACTGAATCCTTTCCAACGATATGCTACAAGCTTGTACTTGAAAGCATTAAGATTGGGACAACACGACCGGTATTTCCGGTCTCTCGGCACTAAATCGGAGTGTGTAACCAAATTGAAAAATGAAAATCGTCATAACTTTTAAAAAAGAAAGATGGAAATATAAAGTAAATTGCAAAGTTGTTTGTCAAGACAATGTCTACCGATTGATGTAAAATTTTCTAGGGTCTGACGTCACATAGCCGAGAACGGGGCCGAAAACCATTTCCGGTCAAATTTTGAACCGAAATAACAGAATAACCATCGGAGATAGAAAAATAGTGTCAACAGCAAATATGCTTCATTTTACATGCCCTATCGATTGCAATCGAGTTTTTTCTTCTAGCACTTCCGGTTCTGCTTTTTCACTCTAGTGCTAGATTTTGAGGTCCAAGGTTTGAAACCTTTATATCAATCGATTTAATGACCAGAAATGAGCAACTTTTGTTCTTACATATATATTCCATATCTGTCCGGTAACGTATTATAAGTCAAACTCAGTTATCTGGCTCTGGCAGAAAAAAAAGGGAACACAATCCGCTTGTATTCAGCTGAGTTATCAATTTGACTAATATTTCAAACTCTCTGTACTGAATCCTTTCCAACGATATGCTACAAGCTTGTACTTGAAAGCATTAAGATCAGGACAACACGACCGGTATTTTCGGTCTCTCGGCACTAAATCGGGTTGTGTAACCAAATTGAAAAATGAAAATCGTCATAACTTTTTAAAAAAGAAAGATGGAAATATAAAGTAAATTGCAAAGTTGTTTGTCAAGACAATGTCTACCAATTGATATAAATTTTCTAGGGTCTGACGTCACATAGTCGAGAACAGGGCCGAAAACCATTTCCGGTCAAATTTTGATCCGATATAACAGAATAACCATCGGAGATAGAAAAATAGTGTCAACAGCAAATATGCTTCATTTTACATGCCCTATCGATTGCAATCGAGTTTTTTCTTCTAGCACTTCCGGTTCTGCTTTTTCACTCTAGTGCTAGATTTTGAGGTCCAAGGTTCGAAACCTTGATATCAATCGATTTAATTACCAGAAATGAGCTCTGGCACAAACAAGGGAACACAATCCGCTTGTATTCAGCTGAGTTATCAATTTGACCAATGTTTCAAACTCTCTGTACTGAATCCTTTCCAACGATATGCTACAAGCTTGTGCTTGAAAGCATTAAGATCGGGACAACACGACCGGTATCTCCGGTCTCTCGGCACTAAATCGGGTTGTGTAACCAAATTGAAAAATGAAAATCGTCATAACTTTTTAAAAAAGAAAGATGGAAATATAAAGTAAATTTCAAAGTTGTTTGTCAAGACAATGTCTACCGATTGATGTAAAATATTTCTAGGATCTGACGTCACATAGCCGAAATCGGGGCCGAAAATCATTTCCGGTCAAATTTTGAACCGATATAACAGATTAACCATCGGAGATAGAAAAATAGTGTCAACAGCAAATATGCTTCATTTTACATGCCCTATCGATTGCAATCGAGTTTTAATAACCAGAAATGAGCAACTTTTGTTCTTACATATATATTCCATATCTGTCCGGTAACGTATTATAAGTGAAACTCAGTTATTGGGCTCAGGCACAAACAAGGGAACACAATCCGCTTGTATTCAGCTGAGTTATCAATTTGACCAATATTTCAAACTCTCTGTACTGAATCCTTTCCAACGATATGCTACAAGCTTGTACTTGAAAGCATTAAGATCGGGACAACACGACCGGTATTTTCGGTCTCTCGGCACTAAATCGGATTGTGTAACCAAATTGAAAAATGAAAATCGTCATAACTTTTTAAAAAAGAAAGATGGAAATATAAAGTAAATTGCAAAGTTGTTTGTCAAGACAATGTCTACCAATTGATATAAATTTTCTAGGGTCTAACGTCACATAGTCGAGAACGGGGCCGAAAACCATTTCCGGTCAAATTTTGAACCGATATAACAGAATAACCATCGGAGATAGAAAAATAGTGTCAACAGCAAATATGCTTCATTTTACATGCCCTATCGATTGCAATCGAGTTTTTTCTTCTAGCACTTCCGGTTCTGCTTTTTCACTCTAGTGCTTGATTTTGAGGTCCAAGGTTCGAAATCTTGATATCAATCGATTTAATGACCAGAAATGAGCTCTGGCACAAACAAGGGAACACAATCCGCTTGTATTCAGCTGAGTTATCAATTTGACCAATGTTTCAAACTCTCTGTACTGAATCCTTTCCAACGATATGCTACAAGCTTGTGCTTGAAAGCATTAAGATCGGGACAACACGACCGGTATTTCCGGTCTCTCGGCACTGAAAATCGTCATAACTTTTTAAAAAAGAAAGATGGTAATATAAAGTAAATTTCAAAGTTGTTTGTCAAGACAATGTCTATCGATTGATGTAAAAATTTCTAGGATCTGACGTCACATAGCCGCGATCGGGGCCGAAAATCATTTCCGGTCAAATTTTGAACCGATATAACAGATTAACCATCGGAGATAGAAAAATAGTGTCAACAGCAAATATGCTTCATTTTACATGCCCTATCGATTGCAATCGAGTTTTACTAACCAGAAATGAGCAACTTTTGTTCTTACATATATATTCCATATCTGTCCGGTAACGTATTATAAGTGAAACTCAGTTATTGGGCTCTGGCATAAACACGGGAACACAATCCGCTTGTATTCAGCTGAGTTATCAATTTGACCAATGTTTCAAACTCTCTGTACTGAATCCTTTCCAACGATATGCTACAAGCTTGTGCTTGAAAGCATTAAGATCGGGACAACACGACCGGTATTTCCGGTCTCTCGGCACTAAATCGGGTTGTGTAACCAAATTGAAAAATGAAAATCGTCATAACTTTTTAAAAAAGAAAGATGGAAATATAAAGTAAATTGCAAAGTTGTTTGTCAAGACAATGTCTACCGATTGATATAAAATTTTCTTGGGTCTGACGTCACATAGCCGAGAACGGGGCCGAAAACAATTTCCGGTCAAATTTTGAACCGGTATAACAGAATAACCATCGGAGATAGAAAAATAGTGTCAACAGCAAATATGCTTCATTTTACATGCCTTATCGATTGCAATCGAGTTTTTCTTCTAGCACTTCCGGTTCTGCTTTTTCACTCTAGTACTAGATTTTGAGGTTCAAGGTTCGAAACCTTGATATCAATCGATTTAATGACCAGAAATTAGCAACTTTTGTTCTTACATATATATTCCATATCTGTCCGGTAACGTATTATAAGTGAAACTCAGTTATTGGGCTCTGGCATAAACAAGGGAACACAATCCGCTTGTATTAAGCTGAGTTATCAATTTGACCAATATTTCAAACTCTCTGTACTGAATCCTTTCCAACGATATGCTACAAGCATGTACTTGAAAGCATTAAGATCGGGACAACATGACCGGTATTTCCGGTCTCTCGGCACTAAATCGGAGTGTGTAACCAAATTGAAAAATGAAAATCGTCATAACTTTTTAAAAAAGAAAGATGGATACATAAAATAAATGCAAAGTTGTTTGTCAAGACAATGTCTACCGATTGATGTAAACTTTTCTTGGGTCTGACGTCACATAGCCGAGAACGGGGCCATACATACATACATACATACATACATACATACATACATACATACATACATACATACATACATACATACATACATACATACATACATACATGCATACATGCATACATGCATACATGCATGCATACATGCATACATGCATACATACATGCATGCATACATGCATACATGCATGCATACATGCATACATGCATACATACATGCATACGTGCATACATGCATACATGCATACATGCATGCATGCATACATGCATACATGCATACATGCATACATACATGCATACATGCATACATGCATACATGCATACATACATACATACATACATACATACATACATTTGATTATTATTCTGCTGAGTTAAACGGTGTTTGCTTAACCTGAGATCTATTGCATTGTTTACATTGTTTTGATTTGTTCAATCTTTTGATAAACTGATAGCCAAATATCAAGCAGCGAGTTACTCGACCTATCATCGTCATCGAAGTTGTTTTCAAATACAATTCAGGGTTAGCAGGATAAGCGATAATATAAAAATATTTTATTCGTTTATTTATTTGATGTTTCTGTAACGAATGAAAACAATTAACTGCAAATATGCATTTTGGTGGATCCTGTGGTCGTATTTTCATTCAATACCGTTTAAAAAGCCGATCTGCTACCAAGGACATTTTTTAACATGACATGTTTATGTAAGCATTCCGCAAACAGCGAGATTGTGTACATGTATGATTGCTATACAAATATACATACATTCCGTTCACCTTTCCTACCAAAACTTTAGACGCGATAGATCGTATCAGCCTGTCTAGTAGACCCGGCCATGCTCATAGTGTACCTTAAGTGTTGATAAACTCGGTTATATATTTAACCATTGTGACTTGCTACAACGTTTATACATAAAGCAGTAGACGTTTGTAGTTCATTTCCATGTCACTCGCTAGTCTGACTCATTCGCAGCATTTGTACGTGTCCTATATTTCCGCTTAACTCAATATATTACACCCCTCTCTTTATAAACAGTATATCTGAAACAATTATGGAGATTGACTAACATCCATTATGTACAAAAGAAGAAGACACTATTAAATCTAACAAGTATACTTAGCACAGTATTAGGATAGATTACTTGCATGTAACAATAAACAACATGTAAGGGGTGCCTAAACTCTAACTAAAGGCACAAATACTGACTATTCCATAGACATACACGATCCAAATTGACAATATATGCCACGTTTCTCTTAAAAGACATTTCAAAGCTTCTTATATAAGTGCGCCCCCCTAATACACAGTGTCCAGCTGTGCTGATTATTGATTCCCTGGGTGCTCCTGCAGTGTCCAGTCAAGGTCATTGACCATGAGTTATGCAATTATACCTTGATCGAGGTAGATCGAGGCAAATGATTACATAATGCCAGTTTTTGTGTGAACTGACCAAATAAAATATCTTAATAAGTCTTTTAACCATTTCCCTCATATAAACCTGTTTTTATACATTAGCAAACAGAGTAGACCCAGATCAAACGGCTTCTATAGAAGCCGTCTGATCAGGGTCTGCTCTGTTTGCTTTTGACACGATATAGATCCGATTCTACAGTTTTATCAAAGCAAAACATTCTCTTTATAGAAACATGTGTCTTTACGCATTAACAAACAGAGTAGACCCAGATCAGACGGCTCCTATAGAAGCTGACCAGGGTCTGCTCTGTTTGCTTTTGATACGATATAGATTTGAATTTACAGTTTTTATCAAAGCTAAAACCTTTATTTATGGAAATAATTAGCAAACAAAGTAGTCCCAGATCAGTTTTTGTTAAAACAAACAGGGAAAGGGTTAATGTGTTTAAAAATAAATTTAGCTCCAGGTGTGAATATATGATAATCACTAAATTTCATGTGTCATTAGTTTTTTTGACAAATGAAATTGAGAAGAGTTTCTCATTTTTTGAGTAATACTAATTATTAATTGACAATAATTTTGATTAACTTAAATCATTATTTGTTTTCAAAATCAAATTCAAATAAATACAATTAATAGCAAGGAAAGTCTTTATCGAACACCTAACTTTCATCTAAATGCAAATAATAACGACCATATTACATGACTCGCATAATAAACATTATTAAAATAAGTGATCATAATGTTACTAAATACTTTTGTTCTCAATCACATAAATTAACTGCAGAAACAAACATAACATTATGTAAAACAAATCAAAGATAAATTTAAATTTCAATGTCTTTATTGCCTAAAACATACATAGTATGCTTATAGCAATGGAAAAGTAGTAAAGTCAAGCAGGCATAGCCACATACAAGACGCAACCACCACCAAAACACCGATTGACAGCATGACACACATACACACACAACCACACACCCAAACTCACACTCACGCACGAGATGAACACAGAAAACACCAACAGACACACAAGAACCAGAGACAAACACTCCACACATGAACAAAATCACAAGCACAAAGACGCAATGCAAACAAAAAAATGTTTATTTTGGTTCGGAGGCCGAGTAATTTTAAGTCTCATTTAGATCCGTACTATTTAGAAAGTAATTATAAATTCGCCAGTAGCATGTGAACGGTTAAATCTCTTTCACATTTTGTGTAGCTTTCAATGTATTATCTGTATTATTCCAACGATAAAAACTTCTCATGAATTCAGTAAAGTCATATTAATTGTTGTTTATACGACAGAAATCATATGTATTAAATTGTGTCTGTGTTTATAGATAGATAAAATAGATAAATAAATAAATAAAGATGGATGGATGGATGGATGAATGAATGAATGAAAATAAATAAATAGGTAGATAGATAGATAGATAGATAGATAGATAGATAGATAGATAGATAGATAGATAGATAGATAGATAGATATGATAAATAGATAGATAGGAGTACATAGTCAACTAGTTCGATCGATCGAATATATATCGTTCGATCGATCGATCGATCGATAGATATATAGATAGATAGATAGATAGATGGAATGATGGAGGGAGGAATGAAGGGACGGATGAGTGGATGGAGTGATGGAAGAATGGATCGATTGATGGATCGATAGATGGAGGAATAGATGGATTGATGAATGGATGGATCGATGGATGGATGAAGGGAGGGAGGGAGGGATAGAGGGGAGAGATGCAGGGAGGGAGGGAGGAAGGGAGATAGGGAGGGAGGGAAGAAGTGGTTGATTGATCGATGCGTGTGTTCGTGTGCGTGCGCGTGCATGTCCGTGGACGCGTGCATGGTAGGGTGTGTGCGTTCATGCGGGCGTGCACGCATGTGTGTCATTTGCACAGGATTTAAATTGAATTTAGCTCGTTTAGTCCATAAAGATCCGCTGAGAAGTGTTATGTACAGCTTACACACATGTGTAAGCCCGACTCTTATCTATACAATGTGATATTTACCCCAATTGCATCAAAACAGTACTTACACTTTGGAAAAGTACCATTTCTTAAAGTCTTCGGTATGACCTGTCTGGGAATCAAACTCGCAATTTGTATTTATAAATTATATGCTGAGTGATCTGGATCTATCTAGTTAACAATCTGAATCGCCCTTCCAATAGTACATTGGTTCAGTATATTGAATTTAATTGCCAATCTGACATATAACTGAATTTATAAGCAGAACGGACAGATTTACAGAGCATTTTTCCTTAAACATAAAGGTAAATGATTGTTTGCAAAGTACGCGCAAACTTTATTCAGTTGTAATCTGAGTGCGTATCAGCCCAGTGACCGAGTCAGTCTGTGCCTCATATAGATACAAGCAAGGTTTTACGCAAGCGTAAAATGGCTGCGTAACGTCTTTAAGCAGGATAGAAGAAAAAGAGGGAGCAATATTGTTTAGTAGTTTAAATTAACAGATACATTGGGAAAACATGACTGTAATGTATAAATTAACAGCAGAAACGGGGGAATGTTTTACGGAGCCATGATGCATAATACCTGTGTATGACACCAATAATACACATTACCACGAAGTAAATACAGATCAATGGTATTCATGCACAATGGTGAAATATTCAAAACGGTCAACAAAACCACGAGTAAAAGGTCTCAGCTAAATAACTTTACCAAAGACAAAATTCAATAAAGGACTTATACTTTTACAATATTTGTGTACAGAATTGTTTTTTAAACCAAAAGCACGTAAACTAAGGGTGCTAACCAAAAAAATGAGAGAAAAAAATTATGCTTCCGCCGAGGATCGAACCCGCGACCTCACATTTCCTAGGCCACCGTTACAACCCCTCTACTACGCTGACTGCTACAAGTGGTGTGTGCTTTTAAATGATGTATACCCAATACACTAGCATTTTCACTGGCAGAAAGGAAGCAAATAACCTCGACAAAAATATTTGTCCCCGCTAACAAAAAATGTATGAACCAAAATAAGTAAAATAAATGAATGTATATAAATAAAAGCTTGTCTCACAGTAACCCATAGTTATTAAAAAAGATTGGATTTTATAGAAACACAGGAACGCAGAAACGCATGGTCAAAATTCAAAGCCGTATAATTGTGGGCTGCTTTCAGCAGCCCAACAACACTATTTGATAATTTCGTACTAGTTCGCCTTTAGTATGCAAAACATGGCATTGGAAGCAGCTGATTATTGTCACCAAAGCGTGTGTCGGCTGCTATAAACTCTTAACGTAGAGTTCCGTTCCGTTTCTTCAAGATTGATTAAACAGTGAGTCAAAGTTGGATCCAAACAGTTTGTTATCATCATATCATGCCTAGCGAGTCACTCATCATTTAGAGAAACACAATTCAGAACACCTGTTTTTTATCAGTTGATATTCTATGCGTTCGCAATTATATACTGTTGACCCGCTAGTAAGTGGCGCATATACATGTAACAGATATACATGTATTCGTGTATATCATATTAAAAACATTAAAACCATATATATGGATGCAGTAGTCTGAAAGTCATATAGGACAATCGAAAGCGGGGGAATAAAGGATATCATATTGGCGTGTTTGTGGCATAGAGGTGCATACATGTGACCCATACTGACAGAAAAATTCCTAATATATTACTGCAATTAAAATGTTAGCCCAAATGTTGATAGAACTGTCTGTTCGAATTAAGGTAAATGTGAATTTTCGAACTTATCATTCTTCAGCGGAAATGTTTTACGTCGGTGTTTTCATTTCAATTCTCTCTCTCTCTCTCTCTCTCTCTCTCTCTCTCTCTCTCTCTCTCTCTCTATCTATCTATCTATCTATCTATCTCTGCCCGCTCGCCCTCCGATTGTCTGTCCGTCTGTCTATTTAACTGTATGTCTGTTTGCCTTTCTGTTTGACTTTTTGTGTGTTTATGCCTCTCTCTCTCTCTTGCTGTCCGCTCGCCCTCCGATTGTCTGTCCGTCTGTCTATTTAACTGCATGTCTGTTTGTCTGCCTGCAGGCATGTATGTCTGTCTGCCCGTCTCTGTCTCTTAATCTCTCTATTTTTCTCTCTCTATCGATCTCTCTCCGCCCACCCCTCCGATTGTATGTATGTCTGTCTGCCTCACTGCCTTTCTGTCTGCTTGTTTGTCGGACATTCTGTCTGTATTTGTCTCTTTCTCCTCTCTCTCTCAGTCACCTCTCTCTCCCTCTCTCTCCCTCTCTCTCTCTCTGTTTTCTCTGTGTTTTCTCTCTGTCAAGCAACCTCTCTCTATCTGTATCCCCACTTCTCAAATGTTGTGTTTGTTTGTATGTATGTCTGTCTATCTGTCTCTATTTGTCTGTCACTCTCCATTTTCTGTCTGTCTGTCTTTTTTTCTATCTCTCCTCCCGTTGATTATCTGTCTGTCTCTTTTCCCCTCTCTGTCTATATGTTCGTCCGTCCGTCTTTATGTCTGTCTCTGTCTGTCTGACCCTCTCTCTCTCCCTCTGTCTGTCTCGCCCTCGCTTTCTCTCCGTGTGTGTCTCTCTCTTTCTCTCCCTTTCATTCTTTCTCTATGCCTGTCTTTCTCCTCTATCTCTCTCCGCATGCCTCCGATTGTCTGTATGTCTGTCGATCTCTATTTTTCCCTCAGTTTGAATGTTTGTCTCTCCCTATCTCTCTCTTCATCATCTCTGTATGTCTGTCTCTCAGTCGGTCTGTGTGTCTCTCTCCCTCCTCCCCTTTCTCTCTCATTCTCTCTCCTATATTTCTCTTTCTATCTGTCTCTGTCTCTCCTCTTTCTTTCTCTCCGCCTGCCCCGCCGATTGTCTGTTTATATATATGTCCGCCTCTCTTTCTGTCTGGCAGCCTTTCTGTATAACTTTCTGTCTGTATATATCTCTGTATGTCTTTGTGACTCTGTGTCTCTGTCTGAGTATCTGTCTATATGCGTCTGTCTCTTCCCCCCTCTCTCTCTCACTGTCTGTCTGTCTCTCTCCATCCTGTCTGTCTCTGTCTGTTTTTGTCTATCTCTCTTCGCATCTATTTCTTTCTTCCTCTCTCTCTGTATGTCTTTCTCTTCTATCTTTCTCCGCCCGCCTTTCGAACTGCCTTTCTGTCTGCCATTGTCTCTCCATGTGTGTATGTCCATCTATCCCTCTCTCTCCGCCTGCCTTTTTGCTTGTGTACATGTTTCTCTGTTTGTCGCCCCCTCTCTCTCTCTGTCATCTCCCCTTCTCTCTCTATCTGTCTCTCTGTGCCCACCCCTTCGATTGTTTGTCTGTCTGTCAATCAATCTATATGTCTCTTTGCCCCTTTATGTCTGTCTGACTGTGTGTGTCTGTTTCTGTCTATCTATTCCTCTGTATATATCTCTATCTCTCTTACCACATGACCGCTCCCTGTCTGTCTCTGTTTGTCTCTGTCTCTCTGTCTGTCTGTCTGTTTGCATGCCTGTCTCCGAGTTTGTCTGTCTCTGTATCGCAATCTCTCTCTTTTTCTCTCTCTCTCTATCACATTCTCTATCCGCCTACCTCTCCGATTGTATGTCTGTCTGTCTGTCTGCCTGCCTTTCTGTCTGTCTGACATCCTGTCTGTATATGTCTCTCTCCCCCCTTTCTCTCTCTGTCTCTCTCTGTCTCCTTCTTGTGTCTCTCTGTGTATCTCTCTCCCTCTCTCTATTTCTATCTCCTCCAGTAAAACCCTCCGCTTGTCTGTCTATCTGTCAATCTGATTCTACCTCTCTATCTCCCTCTCTCACTTTTCTGTTTTTCTCTCTCTCCGCCCATCCTTCCGATCGTCTCTGTGTCTGTCTGTCTCCCTATCCGTCCGTCCGTCTATTTGTCTGTCTGTTTCTGTCTGTCTGTCTATCTCTGTGTCTCTGTTTATACGTATGTCTGTGTTTCTCCCTATGTCTGTCTCTCGCTATTTCTCTCCGCCTCTCTCTTCCTTTCATTCTTTCTCTATGTCTGTTTTTCTCTGGCCTTTCCGATTGTCTGTCTGGCTGTCTGTCTTTCTATCTCCCTCTGAGTTTCAGTCGGTTTAACTCTATATCTCCCTATATCTATACCCTATTATCTCCACCGTATCTCCGATTGTCTGTTTGTCTGTCATTCTACATGTATATGTTTGTCTGTCTGTTTGCATTTCTGTCTGTCTGTATATATCACTGTCTGTGTATCTGTCTGTCTGTCTCTGTCTATCTCTGCCTCTGTCTCTGTCCCTCTCTTCCTCTGTGTCTATCTCTCCGTCCTCTCGCCCGTTCTATGTCTCTCTATCTGCATGTTTGTCTGTCTGTCTATGTCTCTCAATCTCTCGTTCTTTCTCTCTCTCTCTCTCTTCATCCGCCCCTCCGATTTTAAGTCTGCCTGTCTGTCTGACATTCTGTCTGTATATGTCTCTCTCCTCTCTCTCTCTCTCTCTCTCTCTCTCTCTCTCTCTCTCTTTGTGTCTCTCTATGTCTCTCTGCGTATCTCTCTCCCTCTCCCTAGTTTGTCTCCTCCAGTCCACCCTCCGATTGTCTGTCTGTCTGTCAATCTGTTTCTACCTCTGTATCTCCCTCCCTCCCTTTTCTCTCTCTGTTTTTTCTCTCTCCGCCCGCCCTTCCCATCGTCAGTGTGTTTGTCTGTTTCCCTATCCGCCCGTCCGTCTATTTGTCTGCCTGCCTCTGTCTGTCTATCTCTGTGTCTCTGTCTGTTTATCCGTATGTCTGTCTGTCTCTCCCTCTGTCTGTCTCTCGCTATTTCTCTCCGTCTCTCTCTTCCTTTCATTCCTTCTCTATATCCGTTTTTCTCCTCTATCTCTCTACGCCGGTCTTACCGATTGTCTGTCTGTCTGTCTTTCTATCTCTCTCTGAATTTCTGTCGGTTTACCCTATATCTCTCTTCCTAATCTTTTTCTGTCTCTCTCCTTCTCTGTGTGTCTGTCTGTGTGTCTCTCCCTCTTTCCCTCTCTCTCTCACTCTCTCGCTTTCCTCTTTTTTTCTCTCTCAGTATCTGCTTCTCTCTGTCTTTCATTCTCTCCACCCACCCCCTCCGAATGTCTGTCTGTCTGCTTTTCTGTTTATCTGCCTTTCTGTCTTTATATGTCTCTGTCTGCCTTCGTGACTGTCTGAGTGTCTGGTGGGTATCTGTGTCTGTCTCTTCCTCTGTCGGACTCTCCCTCTCTCTCTTTATCCCCCTCTCTGTCTGTCTGTCTCTCGGTATGTCTGTTTCTCTCTATTTCTCTCTTACTTTCTCTCTCGCTCATTGTCTTTCTTTCTCAACTATCTTTCTTTCTCTGCCCGGTCCCTCCTATTGTCTGTCTGTCTAGCTGTCTGTATGTAAGGCTGTGTTCTGTCTGTCTCTGTCGCTCTTTCTGTCTGTCTGTCTCTCTCCACCCGCCTTTCCGATTGCTGATCTATGTCTGTCTATTTGCCCCTCTCTCTCTGACTGACTATCTCTCCCTGTCCCTCTCTGTCTATCTGTTTGCATTTCTGTCTGTCTGACTTTCTGTCTGTATATGTCACTGTCTGTGTATCTGTCTGACTATCTCTGTCTCTGTTTGTCTCTGTCCCCTTCTCTCCCGCTGTGTCTATATCTCCTTCCGCTCGCCCGTTCTATGTCTTTCACTTTATCTGCATGTTGTTTGTCTCTGTCTCTCAATCTCTTTCTTTTTCTCTCTCTACCGTTCTCTCTCACTGCACCCGTCCCTACGATTTTAAGTCTGTCTGTCTGCCTGTCTGTCTGACTTTCTGTCTGTATATGTATCTCTATTTCCTCTCTCTGTGGCTTCTCTCTGTGTGTGCCTCTCTCTGTCTCCCATCTTTCTCTCCCACTCTCTAAATCTGTATCTGCCCTCCGACTGTTTGTGAGTCAGTCAGTCTGTCTGTCTGTCTCTGTCTCTTTTCTCTCACTGTATTTTTCTTTCTCTCTCTGTCTGCCCGCCCCTCCGATCGTATGTCTCTTTGTGTGTCTGTATCTTTATTTCTCTCCCTGTCTGTCTCCCTCCCCATCTTTCTCTCTCTCCATCCGCGCCTCCGATTGTCTTTCAGTCTATCTATGTGTCAGATTGCCTTTCTGTCTGTCTGACTTTCTGTCTGTGTATCTCTGTCTGACCTTGTGTGTCTGCGTCTGTCTGTTTCTCTGTGTGTGCATATGTCTGTCTATGTCTCTGTCTGTCGCTCTCCCTCTTCGCCCACTCGCCCCCATGAACATTCTCTGTCCGTCTCTCTCTTTCTATCTATGTCTGTCTGCTAACTGACTCCCTCCCCTATCTCTGTCTCTCTTTGTCCAATTGCCTTTCTGTCTGTCTAACTGACGTTTTGTATGTACATGTCTCTCTCTCCTCTCTGGTATATCTATCCCTGTCTCTTCTCCTGTCTCTGTGTCTCTCTCTGTGTCTCTCTCACAATCTCTTTCTAAGTCCGCCCAACCCTCTGGTTGTCTGTTTGTCTGTCTGCCTATATGTATGTCTATCTGTTTCTGTTTCTCCCTCTCTCTTTCTCTCTCTGACTGTTCTCTCTCTCTCCGACCAAAACTCCGATCGTATGTCTGTCTCTGTCTCCCTCTATGTCCGATGTAAGCATGTCTGTCCATTCGTCCATATGTTTGTCTATCTCTGTTTTTCTGTCTGTCTCTCTCTAAGAAAATTATAAATATTTTTCAAGCTGGATCTTTTCTTTCGTTCTTTATTTTTCTTGAAATGGGTCTTAATCCTATATATATACACGTATACATGTTTACTCTATTAGAATAAGATTGATATAATTTAGATATATACGTCCTTGAACCCTATGTTGTGACCAACATTTAGAATCGCCACTCTCTCCATCTCTCTCTTTCTCCCCGCTCTCTCTCTCCCCCCCCCCTCTCTCTCTCTCTCTCTTTCTCGCTGTGTCTGCCCGTGTCCATAAGCCAATCATTTAATTTGCCCAGCCTTATATTTTCGAATTTTAAGCGTTAAGAGTTGGTTCGGTTCCAGACTCCCTGCCTGACACACAGACAGAAAGCATACAGATATGCATACATACAGACATAGAAATATATGAAGAGACACATTCAGTGATAGTACCTTAACTTCATTTAATTTCATGTGTTTTCAAAGCGTTTGTGGAAATTTCGACAGTGTAAGCATTTTTGGTTACAGTGATGTAAAGTCATTGTTAGTTAACTATTAAATCGGTAAAGCCTTCCCATTGACCAATCAGCATTCAGTTATAATTTCATTATATTTTGAACAATTCTGATTTGTCGAAACTTAATACGCATTTGTTTTATATAGCAAGGGGTTTAATATTAACGTGCACTGCAAGCCAAACGGTAATAAATCGTTGAGAAAGGATTTGAATATTTCGGGAAAAGCTTACAAATGATCATATCTGTAATGGAAATATTTAGTGGAACAGTCTGGTCCATTTAGCGGACTTTAGTTGGCTATATATAGCAGAAAATATCGGAAAGATACATGGAGTTCAGCTAAATTAGTGTTGAGAGCAAGCAGCCCCCAGCCTGATAAAAGGTTGAACACGTATTTCAGTGAACAGGTAAATACTTTTATTTGTATCATATACTGTTGGTGTTTAACCATTTACAGTAAAACCTCTCTAAACCGGAATTCTAGTAGAGAAGAATTTAGATACTTTTAGGCAGGTGGCTATTTATGCAGGGTGAAAGTCATGCAAAAACCTCCTAGAGGAGCTTTCTGCATGACTTTCACCCTGCATTAAGCTGCCACCTGTCTCTACGATCGATATTTATACTAAGTTTAACGTCCGGTTTAGAGAGGTTTTACTGTATACTGTAAACGTACAAACCCTCTATACAGAGATACGAGTTTACTAGAAAAGTTCGAACCATTCCGGATTTATCAAAATGTGTAAAACACAGTGTAAAAAAGTGTAGACCCAGCTAAGACAGTTCATACGTTTCAAGCAGATAAAGAAATGACCTTATTGAGATATTATTTAGATATTCTCTAAGATATATTGGACATAAATGACCATTTAGTCCACCCGCCTCTTATACTTAGAGGGGACAGATTCGACTCATTCCTTTATCCAACGCACAGAACTTGTTCTTTCTTCTTTAGCCAGACTGAATATTACTTAGATCAACTTTTAAAACCATATATTGGACATGGCATAAGCTGTATAATCATATCTGTATTATTCCATATGATTTTGCAGGAACCGTCTGATCTGGATCGGAACCGTGTGATCTGGATCTACGCTTTTGCAAAGACATTGAAACGTATTTAAACAATTTAATGATAATAATATATTATAACCTGATAGTCTAATAACACTTTACCACGCCAATAGAATAGGTCAATGTCAGACGATCCCTGTACGAACCGCTTGATCACGAACCGCTTGATCAGGGCAACACGCCCCTTACTTGTATAGAATTATATAGATCTGACTCTAGAGTTTCTGTTTACAAAATCATCTGTACATATTCTTTTTCCTGAATCAAAACTGCTGTAATACTCCCAGGAGTTTTGAAGACAAATGGAGAAGAAATACTTTGGCAGACAGTTATCACATAGTTTACATGGAGTTATTTAAAGGAAGCCCCTACAATGAACGCATATTTTCAATAATATCATAAAACTTGGTATTTGTTATCTGCAATCATTATTATGGAGATTGTCAATTTGAATTTAATCGAAAAGTGCCCATGTAATAAACCGTTCTTATCGATACTTATATATTTTGTCTACAACAAATTATTATCGGCCTTTGTCGAACAATTAACGGAACTAAAACGCGAGTCGAATGTATACTAATACATTGCTGAATAAGACACATGCTATAATAAAATATTATAATATTTAATAATAACAAGAGGGCCAGAATGACCCTGACATCGCTCACCAGACAATCAGGAGAGAAGATTTTCAAAGATTTCACTATATGTTTCTATAGAAAACTAGTCGGCCCTGGGGTGGGACCAATTTTAATTCAGAAAGAATAAATTAATCTATACTTACATTCAAAATTTCAGATATTTTCATTACATCTTCATGAGTTCATATTATTATTCATATCTTATCTTAAGACTGATGTACTTTTAAACCTTCCCTTGTTCTATGTTTATTCAAAATTTCAATACCTAGTGAATATTCATGGATAGAAATAGTTGTAATGAAATATGGAAAGTGGGACAGTATAGCCATTTTAGAAAGTAAAGAAACATATTTCAAATTCCATTGACAAACAGATCAAACCCTGATCAGACAGCTGCTATAGGCGCCGTCTGATTTGGGTCTGTTCTGTTTGCAAATGCAAGAAAAGTCATTTATATGAGGGAAAGGCTTAAGTAAACATATTATAAGTACATGTATATTGTACACAAAATAAAAACAAGATGATGCTATGTGCCAAAATGAAAGCTGAGAAATTCCAGTTTAAGAGGTGATTTCTAATTTGCATACAGTTTTGATTCTGATCTGGTGCATATGTGAACTTCATATGTGGTTTGTACAAGAGGATTAATTGTAAGATTGATATGCACGAACCCTTTATTCCATAAATGTACCTGGTGTTAAGTGCTTGTGTGGCGGCCGTAAAAAGTCGCCCCGTACTTCATTCTCAGTGTTGTTATATTTTCTGGTCCTTCGGGATCATAAGTTTTGATGTTATTAGTTTTGAAAATTGAATACTGCTTAAGCCGGTGCTAGGGGGGCGTGAGTAGTGTTGTACTTTTAATTATTACTCATGAACAGACTCAATAAAACCGAGTCTGCAATTTTCTCTTTTTGCATTTCTACTTTTGCTTTCGAAGGATCACCCATTTTCAGATTATTTGTATGCCTCTGTAATAGTCAATTTATGAAACCATTGTGATAAAAAGAGCATTTGCCCAATAGGAGCAAATGCTCTATTTATCACAATGGTTTCAAATTTATACAATTCTGAAATTTTCCTTTTCTCTAATTAATGCTCATTTTAGGTAGATTTATTGAAAGAGGTAAGATCTAAAATAGCCTATGAGGGAATGGGTTAAAAACAGTGTGAACAGACAATAATTCTGAAGCAGACAACATAACAGTGAACAGGAACTTGACCTCTCTCCAGTAATTGCATAAGACTAACCCAGGCTATCTGCAGTCCAGAGGGAAACCCTTAGACTGTAGAAGTCTATTAAAAAGTATAACCCAAAGGGCAGGGCAGGGCCAAAATTAACCTCAGAACTATGATATTTACAAAATTTATAAAAATATACTACGTAAATCTATACACCAAGTATCTAAGCTCTGGGAATTGTAGTTTTTGACAAGTAGATTTTTAAAGCTTTCCCTATGCCTATAACTACTAAATGAATCCAACACTCTGCTAGTGCTAAAGAAAACTTAAACAACATCCTGCTTCAAAAAGCCGGCCACCCCTGGGACGGGGCCAATTTTGACCCCAGGGGTATAATTTATATAACTGTTGTAGAGAATGTGAATATGATGCTATGTGCCAAATATGAAAGTTGAGAACGTTCCAGTTTCAGAGAAGAAGATTTTCAAAGTTTTCACTATATGTTTCTATTGAAAACCTGACACCCCCAGGGTGGGGCCAATTTTGACACCAGGGGCATAATTTATATAACTTTTGTAGAGGACCTACAGATGATGCTATGTGCCAAAGATGAAAGCTGAGAACCCTGTAGATTTAGAGGAGAAGATTTTTAAAGGTTCAAATTGTTGACGCGGGACGACGGACGACGCACGACGACGGACAACGGACATCAGGCAATCACAAAAGCTCACCCGATTGGATTTCTTGCGATATACTTCTTTCCAGGATATAAACAAATAACTTATGTAATTGTAAGTCATTTTTAAAACATGTTGCAAGTAGGGACTATCACTTTAAATGTGTGCACGGTCCTGTCAATATGCACACCTGCAAGGTGTGTCTATATATGACATACTGTGAATGTAATAACCCAGATATTGTCAGTAGCCTACTCCTGTTAAAACCAAAGTCCTCTAAAGAATAATACACTTCGCTTTAAGTGTAGATGCCAATTGTCTTTTATCTTCGAGCACCGTGCTGTGTTATTAAATTGTGAAATGCATTTTACATTGATATGATGCATCATTTTCATAGAATAATTGTTTTACACAAATCTTCTTCACTGATGTCCAATGAATTAAGAGAATTTACAACATCAGCAATGTTTTCTTAATTCCAATCACATGTGTCAAAACAAGTGCAGCCATCAGCTACATAATCCCAGTTTTATTTATCTTTTTCACATTCTATAGTTTGTTTGAATAGCTTCAGCCGCACTTCACTGCAGTCCTTAAATGAGAAGAGGCTGCTGAATTTACTAAAGTTAAATCAATAAACGGAAATCATCGGAAAGTTCATTGTTAGGGTACTCTGCATTCAAAATTATACTTCAAAGAAGTTGATAAGTTCCGACAATTTCTTTTTAGCAATATTCACAAGTTCATTTAATGAATCAGAATAGCTGAATCACTATTTCAACATAAATGTATTTAGAGTAGGTTCCACCTCATGTACTATTGAGACGAAATAGACGCCGACTTTTATATATGGAAAAGTAGTAAAGTCAAGCAGGCAAAGCCACATGCAATACGCAACCACCACCAAAACACCGATAGACAGCATGACACACACACACACAACCACACAACCACACACCCAAACGCGCGCGCGCGCACACACACACACACACACACACACACACATACGCATCTTTAGGGCACTGTGGACACTGCCTTTCAAAACCTACATTATGGACACTATGTGAAATAATAGACTTAAGCGGATTTCGATGACATTATATGATATTAGTTGGTGCTAAATGTAAATAGAAATACCAAATGTTTTAATACGGGCTTATATAGTAAAAGTAGCGTAACCGGCGTTCTGGACACAATATTTACACTGTGGACACCGTGTGTGTAACTGTTCGGGATCAACATTCGCTGTGGACACTTCTAGTGTGTATATCAATAATTAATAGTATCTGTGGACACCGTGTGTTTGCTTATGCATTACTAACAGTTATTGTGGATACATGTGGCTAACCAATTATTGAGTGTCTGCAATGTTTAGAGAGTTATACCTCCCTAGATTACACATATATTATGACTTTTTAAAATGCCTTTTACATTGTTATCGTAACGATTCGTTTCAGGTGTGAGAATAATCAACAGTGTTCATGTTGCTCAAAATTCAAATTTACAATCTCATATGTATTACAAACATGCATGCCCAAATTCAGTTCTTACGTCTTACTGGTTTTAGAGAAAACAAATGTTTTTTTGTTTTTTTGATAAACCAATATAACCATTTTGACCAAGGTTCGACCAGGCTACCAGTCAGACAACATTAGATCTGTTAATGTTGCACATTAATGTGTAGTCCTACATCAGTACTAGACGCATGCAAAAGGTGATATCTACCAGACTTATAAAAACTGACAAATAAAGGTCAGAAACAGGTAAACAACACCTCTCAAATAGATAGTTATTTTGACCCAAAAATCGTCTCTTACAGAAACACAGACGGACGATCAATCCGTCTCTATGTATGTACACCTACATAGCATCCATATCGAGATGCCTCTATTATTTTAAACATTACTAGATGTGATATAAGGAGTATATAAGCGATTTCTAGGCATTTATATTACATTGTATATTTTCATAAGATAAATAGACCATTTTGACCCAGTTAGATTTTAACTCGGGTTCGAACCGTGCACAAGCAAGCGGGCCGACCTTGCACCCGGCCGTGTGGCCTATGGTTATAAAGCCCTTTAATGACTGAGAAATTAAGAGATGAAGTAGGTAAAACACGAGCGAAACACTTTATCGCTATATTTCTATGTAAAAATAGGTAACTTTAAACTCGTTTTCGCAACAGTTACAAAAATGATTAAGGAATAAAATATGTATTTCCGAAACGAGCCAAATCAAATGTCCCGGAAAAACGCGACGGACGGACTGAGTGACGGCCGGACAGACAAGGTTATTCCTATGTAGACCCACCACAGGGGGTGTATAACTAAATCTAAAAGGGCTGGAAGCCGGTTTTAAGGCGGATGACAGGCAGGCGAACAACATAATACCAGAAATTCCTCTTATTGTAATTATGTTGATACATTAGCCCTTTTAACACCGTGGACCTGTTTTGGGATTGTTTTGCAACCAGTGCAGATCCAAATCAGCCAGCTGTTGTTGGAGCTGACTGATCAGATGCGCACTGTCTTTTATCTGGCAATACATTATTTATGTATTTGACTAATAGGTGTTGGTTTATAAGAATAGGACTGTCCAAACATGAACCAGTAACTGGGGGGGGGGGGGGGGGGTAATCTTAAGTCATTCTTAGGTGGCGACGGATCAAGCAAGCACTTCCCTTTTTGTAAGAAATGTTGTGTTGTTCCTACATGACTCATTATGACCGGATGTAAGGACAAAACTGTACGCGAAATATAGTGTTTTGTTTCTCATTTCGATATTTGTTTTTGGGGTGACTAAAACATCCAATCAACGCTCGGTAGCGAAAATGTAAAACGTTTGGTTTATGCAGGTTGCACTGTTTATCACACATGACGAACAACAGTGAATTGTACTTACATAACGAAATGAGCCATTTCATTGAAAATCTCTATCAATACACTGCAAAAAATGTGTTTAAGACTATAG
This sequence comes from Azorinus chamasolen, assembly GCA_963576725.1. Lineage (NCBI taxonomy): Eukaryota > Metazoa > Mollusca > Bivalvia > Cardiida > Solecurtidae > Azorinus > Azorinus chamasolen. The sequence goes on along the minus strand of OY755238.1, from coordinate 46,605,619 downwards.
CTAAACCTACGTACTGCGCCGCCTCTGTATTTCCACGAATCCTGTGACAATTAGACCCATATCCAAACGTTGCATATATTATTTATATGAAAAAAAAAACCACAATGTGAAGTGCACAAACATATTTAACTGCATTAATTGTTCATCGCATTAAGACCTAGGTAATCTAAAGAGAAATATTACGGAATCATAACAGTTAAATACTAATACAGACGCTGCCAATAATTCACCTCTATGGCATACAATTTTCTCTTTTTGTGTTGCAATTTTTGCTCTCGAGGATCACCTCCTTTAGAATAAATTTATACTAAAACACATGCTGTATTTAGATGAAACAATTCATATAATTGATCAATAATCATAACATTTAATCAAACAACGTGGAATGAGGTTTCAGAATTTACAAATACAATCCATGAACTATTTACTAGTATAGCCTGTTGTTGTGACATGACATTCCCAGAATATTATCTTCTTTAAGATAACTACATCGGAAATTCTTAAACTATCCTTAGTGCAGACATGGCTTAATATATAGTTAATATAGCAAATTAAAGTTATAATGATATTAGCATGCATGGTATTTAGGTTCATGTACATACAGATACACTTTTCAAGGCTTGTTGATTCTAAGAGACCTGGTCGTAGACAAAACCATACATTGACATAACGGCTATTGACCCTTAAAAACAATGTCTTTGTTATCTTTGTCAATCGCTTCCGGGTGTCATGTTAATAAATGCCTTTTGAATTTATCAATTACTTGAATGACTGCCATTCGGAATGGCGATTGTCAGGTCGGCGACAGTAGTATGTGGCCGACGCGAGAATACACCTATAATTTTGTATTCATTTACTTACGCAAAGAATACAAAAACCAGAAAGTTAGCTAATGGAACAGATGAGAATTTTAGCAGACGACAAAATACACGTCAGTTAAGGGTTTAAAACTGGTATATATCTTGGAACAAATGGAGTGCGTGCATGCTCGTAATATACATCGTCTGTATAGTCGATAAGGATAGAAACATACAGCTAAGCCGTTTTTATACAGTATCGAACCGTTATAGTCGGAAACGTTTAATAATAAGTTTCCAGTAAAATGTATTTTAAATGACGACTGTTTCAGCTACTAATAGGACAGAGGTCATATTGACGCTGTGCAGTTAATTGGCATATCAGCATGAACCTTTTCGTGTAGGTAAAGAGGTCTAAATAAATTTACTGAGTTGAGCGGGAATTTGGCTTCGTATTTCATGCCACACGCGGAATTTAATATGTTTCCATGTTCGGGTGAAAAGCGCTGGTTCATTTGTGATTGCTTTCAACCAGTCTGTTTGATTTGGAGGTTTAAGTGTGAAACGTCGCATTGCCGTTTCAATTCGGCCGTTTCCTCCTCAGTCCACCGCTTAACATTGATCTTGCATCGTTCAGACGCACAAGTGGGTTCCGGAAGGGGTACTAAAACAATAAAGGTAAAACAATTAATGTTAATTACGACGAAGTAAAATAGGGTAACGTAGTCTCTGAAAAGTGTGTGAAATTGTGTTAACATTGCATTTACAGAACGATGGAGCTGACGATCATATCATAGACGAATCAACTATCAATTCATATACTGGTACAATTTTTACTCCATTTCATATATGAATAAGGTATACTAAAATATACATTTTGTTATTTAGCCAACATTCGGGCTATACATTTCTATATCAAATTCTGAAGGGAGGTGAAGTCTCTAAAGCCTTACTAAAGCTCAAACTTTCTTTCTTATGATACTTGACTACTGTAGAACCTTAAACAGAACTGTTATATATGCTGAAGTAGAAATTGCGATTCAGAATAGATTGCGATCTCAATCTCTCTTAGGACAAACTCAGATCCTCTTTTTAAATCATTCAAAACTATTTGTTTATCATGTTTTGAAAATAGACTTGTGGTCTTAAAATAATTATGCTTCAAGTAGAATTGTAGATTTTCTTTGTAGAGTTAAAGCGTCATATATATAACACTAATAATTAATTATTCTAGAAGAATTGTACATTTTCCTAGAAGAATCAAAGTGTCATTTCTAAAACTAATAAAACATTATTCCAGTAGAACTATAATTACAGTTTATCCTTGGACAGACTGTGATCTGAATCTGCAATAGTAGAATCATCGATTGCCCGTAGGATGCATTTAGATCAGAATGAGGAGGGATTACGTTCGCAATCTGTCCTAGGACAATCGACGATGGTCCCGGATCGCAATTTCTACTGTGACATATATATATCAGATAAAAAAAAATAACTTGTATTGCATCATGTTACTTTTAAATGAAGGATTTGTTAGGAGATTTGCCGAATGATAAAATATAATTGATAACAAACAAAAAATTGCTATGGCTTTAAGATTTAATTGCCATGATTCGACAACAGTGTGATAATCTACATGCAGACGTTGTTTCACAAACATGTGCCAGTATACTAACAAAATGTGCGCAGAAGGTCGGTAGGAATAATCACCATCCATTGGATTGGAATCCTATTAAAACCGTATTAAAGGATGTCTCATACAGTTTTAATGAATCTTAATTTTGTTTGCAAAAGTATGAAGTCATAAAAGGTATTCCATCCACTGAAAAGTAGACAAAAGGCGCGCTCTCAAACCATTGACAAATGGTCAAATGCAGCAAAACAGTATCCACAAGGACGGACAAAAGACACTGTTTTATTTGTGTATACATGTAGAATGTGCTTTAAAATTTATTTTTCAAGCAGTAGACTACACTCTCATGTTTTCCGAGGGTTAATTTGCAAACGCCCGACAAATAATGCGATTAGTTTATAATGTGAGAAGTGTAATTTTTATATTTTACTTTTATTCACATTTATACAAAAGTTTATACTATCAACGCAATTATAAGCTTTGCGGACTGATTTGTTTATACTGATCAGCATTTATGATAACCAGTATGTGAAACAAACTATTATATAACCGGCAAATTCATCAAATCGCCCTTTTTCTTAAAACTCTACACAATAAATAATTGCACTGTCCTTGTAATTACATTTCGCGCACTTGGAAGTAACGAAACGCTTTCTAAAAACGATTGTATTATAATAGTTAACATACAATTGAATTTTATTTTGCCAAGACTTAGTGTACATTTACTGCTTGAAGAAAAAATTGTATTGTACATTCTACATACACACATAACACATTGTCCTTTTCCCGTCCTTGTGGACACTTTGTAGCTGCATTTGAACATCTGTTAACGGTTTGAGAGCTAGCCGTTTGTCTAGTTCTCAGTCGATGGAACACCTTGTATTAATTCATACCTTTGAAAAGTACAGATTCATTAAAAAACTGTATGAGATAATCTTTAATACGGGTATTTGAATAGGATTCCCATCAAATAGGTAGTGATTATTTTTACCTCTTTAAAGAGTATGAAGCAACAAAACAGAAAACGAACAATATGAAGGTTGTAATATTCTATACGTTTTCAAACAAAATATTTTCAGAACAACTCACAAAGCGAAATGATCAACTCAACCGCGTCTTTATTGTACACAACAATTACAACATTAATATAACATCATCAAACAGACTGAATTCTTCATTTCCATTTATAAAATACGTAGACCTATATACAATGTATAACGTCTTTGTGGACACAATCTGTTGATAGTGAATAAAACGGGATCAACGAGTCATGAATTCACAAAACATATTATAAAGCAGCTGTGACATTACAAATATTTTACGCAACACTGTTACATCTACAAATATACTACACTCTCATGTTTTCCGAGAGTTAATTTGCAAACGCCCGACAAATAATGCGATTAGTTTAAAATGTGAGAAGTGTAATTTTTATATTTTACTTTTATTCACATTTATCTATAAGTTCATACTATCAACGCAATTATAAGCTTTGAGGACTGATTTGTTTATACTGGTCAGAATTTTTGATAACTAGTATATGAAAGAAACTATTATATAACCAGCACATTCATCAAATCCGCTGTCCATTTTCTTAAACGCTACACAATGAATAATTACACTGTCCTTGTGATTAAATTTCTCTCAATTGGAAGTAACAGAACGATTTCCAAAAACGTCTGTATTATAATAGTTAACATACAAGTGGAATATTATTTTGCAAAGTGCACATTTACTGCTTGAATAATAATTTTTTTTGTACATACACAAATGACACGGTGTCCTTTTCCCGTCCTTGTTGACACGTTTTAGCTCTATTAGACCATCTGTAAATGGTTTGAGAGAGCGTCGTTCGTCTAATTTGCAGTCGATCGAATACATTGAATTAATTTATACCTTGCAAACAAAGAACAGGTTAATTAAAAACTGTATGAGACAATCCTTAGTATCGTTATTTTATTAGGATTCCCATCAGTATCATGATAATTTCCACCGGTTTAAAAATTATAAAGAAGCAAGCCAGAAAAGAAACAATATGAAGGTTGTGTATTCTAAATGTTTTTTAAATAAAATATTATTAGAGCAACTCACATAAGCGAAATCGTCAATTCAACCACGTCTTTATTGTACACAACAACTACACATTAATACAACATTATCAAACAGACCTTAATTAACTATATACAATGTATAACGTCTTTGTGAACACAATCTGTGGATGGTGAATAAATCGGGATCAACGATTCAGGAATTCAGAAAACGAATTAAAAAGTTGTTGTGAAATTCCAAACAATTTTAATCAACACTATAGCATGTACAAATAGACCACACACTTATGGTTTACATATAATTCTTGAAATACGCAGTACTAGCATATAACGACGGTGTGGACAACGTGTTGGCTAAACGATAAATACCATTTATAAATTTATAATTTATAAATCCCGAGAGCAAAAATTGCAACACAAAAAGAGAAAGTTGCAGACTCGGTTTTATTGAGTCTGTTCATGAACAGTAATTGAAAGTGCAACACTGATCACGCCTCCTAGCACCGACTTATGCGGTATTCAATTTTCAGAAAAGTACTGAAATTCATGATCTCGAAGGATCAGAAGTCTTTTCGAAAGTATTGTAAACCAGTCCTTGAGAATCCGATAGTTAATTTGTTAACGCCTGACAAATTATTAAAGCGATTAGTTTGTTGATTCACTTTCCACAGATTGTGTCCACAAAGACGTTATACAGTGTATATATGTCTACGTATTTAGGAATAGAAATTAGGATTGCATTCTGTTTGATAATGTTATATAAACGATAAATATTATTTATAAATTCTGAAGGGAGGTGATCCCCCGAGAGCAAACATTGCAACACAAAAAGAGAAAATTGCAGACTCGGTTTTATTGAGTCTGTTCATGAACCGTAATTGAAAGTGCAACACTGCTCACGCCCCATAGCACCGACTTAAGCGGTATTGAATTTTAAGAACAAAAAGTACTGAAATTCATGATCTCGAAGGATCAGAAGTCTTTTCGAAAGTATTGTAAACCAGTCCTTGAGAATCCGGTAGTTAATTTGCTAACGCCTGACAAAGTATTAGTGCGATTAGTTTGTGGATTCACTATCCACAGATTGTGCCCACAAAGACGTTATACAGTGTTTATATGTCTACGTGTTTAGGAATGAAAATTAGGATGATTGCATTCTGTTTGATAATGTTATATTAAAAAACGTATAGAACATCACGACCTTCATACTGTTTCTTTTCTGGCTTGTTGCTTCATAATTTTAAAACCGGTAGGAATAATAACTATCCATTTGATGGGAATCCTACAAAAATTACAGTATTAATTATTGTCTCATACGGTTTTTAAAGAATCGGTACTTTGTTTGTAAAGGAATAAATTAATACAGTATATGTTAATAAATATTTTTTAAATAAAATATTATTAGAGCAACTCACATAAGCGAAATTGTCAATTCAACCGCGTCTTTATTGTACACAACAACTACACATTAATATAACATTATCAAACAGACATTAATTAATTTTATACAATGTATAACGTCTTTGTGAACACAATCTGTGGATAGTGAATAAATCGGGATCAACGATTCAGGAATTCAGAAAACGAATTAAAAATTTGTTGTGAAATTCCAAACAATTTTAATCAACACTATAGCATGTACAAATAGACCACACACTTATTGTTTACATATAATTCCTGAAATACGCAGTACTAGCATATAACGGCAGTGTGGACAACGTGTTGGCTAACCGATAAATACCATTTATAAATTATGATATGAGCGATTAGTTTGTTGATTCACTATCCACAGATTGTGTCCACAAAGACGTTATACAGTGTATGTATGTCTACGTATTTAGGAATAGAAATTAGGATTGCATTCTGTTTTATGTTATATAAACGATAAATATTATTTATAAATTCTGAAGGGAGGTGATCCCCCGAGAGCAAAATTGCAACACAAAAAGAGAAAATTGCAGACTCGGTTTTGGGTGTGTGGTTGTGTGTGTGTGTGTGTGTCATGCTGTCTATCGGTGTTTTGGTGGTGGTTGCGTCTTGCATGTGGCTTTGCCTGCTTGACTTTACTACTTTTCCATTTATTGAGTCTGTTCATGAACAGTTATTGAAAGTGCAACACTGATCACGCCCACTAGCACCGACTCAAGCGGTATTCAATTTTCAGAACAAAAAGTACTGAAATTCAGAATCTCGAAGGATCAGAAGTCTTTTCGAAATTATTGTAAACCAGTCCTTGAGAATCCGACAGTTAATTTGCTAATGCCTGACAAATTATTAGAGCGACTAGTTTGCTGATCCGCTATCCACAGATTGTGTCCACAAAGACGTTATACAGTGTATATATGTCTACGTATTTAGGAATAGAAATTAGGATTGCATTCTGTTTGATAATGTTATATAAACGATAAATACAATTTATAAATTCTGAAGGGAGGTGATCCCGCGAGAGCAAAATTGCAACACAAAAAGAGAAAATTGCAGACTCGGTTTTATTGAGTCTGTTCATGAACAGTAATTGAAAGTGCAACACTGCTCACGCCCCATAGCAACGACTTAAGCGGTATTCAATTTTCAGAACAAGAAGTATTGAAATTCATGATCTCGAAGGATCAGAAGTCTTTTCGAAAGTATTGTTAATCAGTCCTTGAGAATCCGGCAGTTAATTTGCTAACGCCTGACAAATTATTAGTGCAATTAGTTTGTGGATTCACTATCCACAGATTGTGTCCACAAGGACGTTATACAGTGTATATATGTCTACGTGTATAGGAGTGAAAATTAGGATGACTGCATTCTGTTTGATAATGTTATATTAAAAAACGCATAGAACATCACGACCTTCATACTGTTTCTTTTCTGGCGTGTTGCTTCATAATTTTAAAACCGGTAGGAATAATAACTATCCATTTGATGGGAATCCTATAAAAATTACAGTATTAAGGATTGTCTCATACGGTTTTTAAAGAATCGGTACTTTGTTTGTAAAGGAATAAATTAATACAAGGTATTCCGTCGACAGAACATTAGACAAACGGCAAGCTATCAAACCATTGACACATGCAGCTAAAAGTATCTACAAGGACGGAAAAAGGACACTGTGTTACTTGTGTATGTACAGTAACATTTATTATTCAAGCAGTATATGTGCACTTGGCAAATTCCATTTGTATGTTAACTATTATAATACAAGCGTTTTCAGGAAGCGGTTTTTACTTCAATGTGAGAGAAATGAATGTGCTGGTTATATAATAATAATTTGTTTCTGAAAACACATACTGGTTATCATAAATTCTGATCAGTACAAACAAATCAGTCTGCAAACCTTATAATTGCGTTAATTGTATGAACTTTCGTATAATTGTGAATGAAAGTAAAATGTAAAGATTACACTACTCTCATATTTTAACCTAATCGCATTAATGTTTTGTCAGGCGTTTGCAAATTAACTGTCTTAACTGAATCATTCTTATGCAACGAAGACAGGTTGCCAAATACTTTCGACAAATCAAATGCTATTTATCGTTTAACTCACACGTTGTGTCCACAATGCCGTTATATGTTAGTACTGCGTATTTAAAGAATTATATGTAAAACATGAGAGAGTGGTCTATTTTTAGACGTTATATTGCAGTTTAAAATATTTTAATATCACAATGCTTTATAATTCGTTTTCTGAATTCATGACTCGTTGATACCATTTTATTCAATATCCATATATTGTGTCCACAAAGACGTTATACATTGTATATTGTTCTACGTATTTAGGAATGGAAATTAAGAATTCGGTCTGTTTGATAATGTTATATTTATTTTGTAGTTGCTGTGTACAATAAAGACGCGGTTGAATTATAATTTCGCTTATTTGAGTTGTTCTAATAATATTTTGTTTAAAAACGTATAAGATATCATAACCTTCATATTGTTTCTGTATTGGCTTGTTTCTTCATATTTTTTAAACCGGTAGGAATGATCATTACCCATTTGATGGGAATCCTATTAAAATAACGGTATTAAGGATTGCCTCGTACAGTTTTTAATCATTTTGTACCGTGTTGGTAAATGAATGAATTACTACAAGGTATTCCATCGACTGACAATGAGACAAACGGCGCGCTCTCAAACTATTTTCAGATGGCCAAATGCAGCTCAAAAGTGTCCACACGGACGGAAAAGGACACTGTATTATTTGTGTATGTACAATGTACAAAAACATTTATTATTCAAGCGGTAAATGTGCACTTGGCAAAATCCTATTCCATTTGTATGTTAACTATTATAATACAAGCGTTTTTAGAAAGCGTTTTTATTTCTAAGTGAGAGAAATGTAGTGACGGGCAGAGCAATTATTCATTGTGTAGCGTTTAAGAAAATGGTCAGCCGAGTTGATGAATGTGCTGGTTATATATTTTGTGTCGCATACTGGTTATCATAAATTCTGATCAGTATAAACATATCAGTCCGCAAAGCTTATAATTGCGTTGATAGTATGAACTTTTGTATAAATGTGAATATAAGCAAAATATAAAAATTACACTCCTCACATATTTTAAATTATTCGAATTATTTGTTAGGCGTTTGCAAATTAACTGTCGGATTCTCCAGGAATCATTCTTATGCAACGAGGACATGTTGACAATTCTTTCGCTACGTTAAAGTCCCTGGATGTCATAAGATCGAAAACATGACACTTTGGTGTTTATGATAGAGTGCCCTTCCATCTAAAATTAACTGGTCTTAAACAGTTTGAAACGTAATGTTTTGTATTAAGTTACATGATTTTAATATGAGAAAACGAAAGTAGGTTTAAATATAGAGAGAAAACGAAAGTAGGTTTAAATATAGATACTGTTAGTTTGTTTATTTCTACATTTTCTTTCCGATGTTTCAGAGACAGTGCTCATCCCACTTCAGCTTCCAGGGGACGCCTAATGCACTGTTTGATATCGAGAGGCGCATGCGCGACGTGTTTGCTATAATTATAGCGAATATTTATAAAGAACTGTCATATGTTTTTGTCCGCTGGAACAAATAGTAACGCGCGATATATTTTAGAGTTTTATTGTTGTTTCTCAACAAACAAAAAAACGATCAAATAAAAAGCAAAACTGTTTAAATGGTATACTGAAGGGTACATTCAGCATATAGTTTATTTTTAAGTGCAATGGCGTTCAGGGACTTTAAATGATATTTATCGTTTAGCTCACACGTTATGTTCGTTATAAGCATTTAAAGAATTATACGTAAAACATGATAGTGTAGTCTATTGAAGATGTTACAGTGTTGTTTAAAATATTCGGAATGTCACTGCTGCTTAATAATTCGTTTTCAGAATTCATGATTCGCTGATCCCGTATTATTCACTATCCATATACTGTGTCCACAGAGACGATGTACATTGTATATAGGTCTACGTATTTAGGAATGGAAATTAAAATTGCAGTCTGTTTGATAATGTTATATTACTGTTATAGTTGTTGTGTACAATAAAGACACGGTTGAATTGATAATTTCGCTTATGTGAGTTGTTCTAATAATATTGTTTGAAAACATATAGAATATCACAACCTTCATATTTTTTATTTTCTGGCTTGTTGCTTCATTATTGTAAAACGGTAGGAATAATAACTATCAATTTGATGGGAATCCAATTAAAAATACCCGTACTAAGGATGATCTCATACAGTTTTTAATAAATCTGTACTTTGTTTGTTAATACAAGACATTCCATCGGCTGAGAAGTAGACAAACGGCGCACTCTCAAACCATTTACCGATGGTCAAACTCAGCTAACCCGTGTCCACAAGGACGGAAAAGGACACTGTGTGTGTTATTTGTGTACGTACAATGGAATTTATTACTCAAGTAGTGATTGTGCACTTGGAAAAATAATATTCGATTTGTATGTTAACTATTATAATACAGGCGTTTTTAGAAAGCTTTTTTACTTCAAAGTGAGAGAAATGTAATCACAAGGGCAGTGCAATTATTCATTGTGTAGCGTTTAATGAAATGGACAGCCGAGTTGATGAATGTGCTGGTTATATAATAGTTTGTTTCACATACTGGTTATCATAAATTCTGATCAATATAAACAAATCAGTCCGCAAAGCTTATAATTGCGTTGATAGTATGAACTTTTGTATAAAAGTAAAACATAAAAATTACACTCCCCACATATTTTAGATTAATCGAATTATTTGCTAGGCGGTTGCAAATTAACTGTCGGATTCTCCAGGAATCATTCTTATGCAGTGAGGACTTGTTGACAATACTGTCGAAACGTTAAATGGTATTTATCGTTTAGCTCTCACGTTGTGTCCACAGTACCGTTATATGTTAGTACTGCGTATTTAAAGAATTATAAGCAGTGTTGCACTTTCAATTAGTGTTCATGAACAGACTCAATAAAACCGAGTCTGCAATTTTCTCTTTTTGTGTTGCAATTTATGCTCTCGGGGGATCACTTCCCTTCAGAATTTATATAGTAATTTGTTTCACATACTTGTTATAATAAATTCTGACCAGTATAAACAAATCAGTCAGCAAAGTTTATAATTGCGTTGATAGTATGAACTTTGGTATAAATGTGAATAATAGTAAAATATAAAAATTACACTCCTCACATATTTCAAATTAATCGAATTATTTGTAAGGTGTTTGCAAATTAACTGTTGGATTCTCCAGGAATAATTATGCAATTAGGACTTGTTGACAATACTGTCGAAACGTTAAACGGTATTTATCGTTTAGCTCACACGATGTGTCTACAATATCGTTATTTGTTAGTACTGCGTATTTAATGAATTATATGTAAAACACGAGAGTGTGGTCTATTTGTAAATTCTATAGTGTTGTTTAAAATATTTGGAAAGTCACAAGTGCTTTTTAATTCGTTTTCTAAATCCATGGCTCATTGCGAGGGTATAAAGGTAAAAGGTACTAAGTCGCATTTCTGTCAAAAATGACTTTTTGATATTTTTCACACCCTTAATAAAATAGCTTACTTCTAAAAAAATATGAATATTATCTGAGATTTATAAATTAATAAAAATGTAGTTTAATGAAAGTACTAACTGCAAACTGGTAAATATCAGTGAGGTAAAAGGTACTATGTGTATATTTTTAGAGGTAAAAGGTACTAACTGTACTTTAGTACCTTTTACCTGTGCATCAAACACCAGCAGATCACATAACACCCTCTGTTGCTCCCACGAGTTGTATGGATGCTGTCTACCAGGGATCACCTAATAGCTAATTAACCCTCTCTAAACCCCTATCAGGCCTAAATTATTTCAATATTCCAAAACATGCATTGTTTCACTCATTTCCCTGTATACAACACAATAACTTACATGTTTTAACCATGTGTAACACAGTGACTTTGGGAATATAGTGACATCTTCAAAGGTAAGATTTACTAGAATAATTAATAATAAATAGACAATACTTATCTGTTTATAATATATATCAAAATGAATAATTCATTTTAATTAGATACTAATAAAGATCTATATAACAATTTGTATTACATGTCTTGAAAAAAGATAATTCATGTTTGTTCATTCTTAAAGTAATACAAGAACTTTCAAAGAACATTGATAACTAGTTAGGACAGTTACTATGTGATTGTAAAGTAAAGTAAGACGGCAACAGTAGCGATGACGCTAATAAAATGGAAACGTCATTTTCCGTATCAAAGGGTGATAGTTATAGAGAAACAACAGCAAGTTCTCTTTGCACAGACATACATGCATGTACAGACAATGAAAGCCATTCGTCTGTAATCCAGCATGTGACATACAATGAAGCATATGTTAATTTCTACAATAGCTATCAAGACACTGAGGAGCAATTATGTGAGTTTAACAAGTCTATAGATCTAAGTAAATATACAGAAATTCTAAAAGACGGCGAGATATGCAGTAAGTCATTATTGGACTTAAGTGAGCAAATGTGACTCAAGTTCAGAGGAACTGAATATCCCACTGGCAGAACTACAGCAGATACACTGGGGCAAATCTCAATGCAAAGACAGTGATGTATTTATTGCACAAAATCTGGACTTGGCAACTAATACCAATACAAATAAAATCGTAGAAAGTGAAAGTTCAATTGACGACCTGGAACCGTATGAATATGTTGAAAGTAGCGGAAGCAGTTACCAGCCCTCAGAAACAGACTCATGCGATGGTCCAGATTCGGATAGAACACCAATTACAGGACAAAAACGAAAACTTATTAACAGAGATACCAACTGGAAGAAACGAGGCAAACATGTCAAGAGAAAGAAAACAAAAGCAAGGAAACAAAAGAAAAATGAAGATAATGCCAGTGCAAGTCCTTCAGAATACTGTAGTGAAAGTGATTGTACAGATACAGAAAGGGCAAAACAGAAAAGCTTAAAGAAAAGCAAACTTCAAGCTTTGCTACATGATTTCCACTCAAGACGTTTGGACAATCTGTTATCAAGTAACTTGCTGGAACGAAAACACATCCCAGCTGATGGAAACTGTCTTTTCGCAGCGGCATTAGAGTACCTAAACAATCCAGTGTCTGTGCAGGACCTGAGATCTGTGGTGACCGAACATCTTGTTTGTAACATTGATGACTACATCAACTTTGTCCAATTGACAAAAAAGCCACCAACTCCACTGAAAATAGGGAAGCATATAAATGTATGGTGGACCAAATAGAAAAAGATGGACAGTGGGATATAGATATGTCAGACCTAATACCTCTTTGCATTGCAAATATTTTCCAGAGGGAAGTGAGGATATTTTCTAGCCGACCGATGCAACCAGTGTTAGATATTAAACCTCACATTGCACCATTAGTGGATAGGGTACCTATTCTAATTGCACATATAGCTGTCACAGGCCATAACCATTACGATTCTGTACAACATAAGCAATTGGGAGACAAGGGCAGTTCCGTATCTTCAAAAGAGAGTCCAGTAGATAAAAATCAACAGTCGGAAACACAGCCAACAGACAGGTTTTCTCATCATAGAGAGGAACATGGCCTTTATTTAACACCCAAAAAGAAAATGAACTGCACATATGTTCAAAGCAATCTGACCCCACATAAGGATTCACAATACAAAAGTCCAAAAAAGAAGACATTCACTAGAAAGCGAGTTGCAAAAAGACATTTATGGAAAGCAAATAGGCGGAAAACATGCGGAGCTGAAGGTCTACCGTACACCAGCAAAACGGGACAGTATGTTAAAGGCAGAGAGATACAGTCGGTGAATTGCTCCAAATGCAAGTTCAAATGCACAGAAAACATAAGCCCTGAACATGGGCAGAAAACATTCCAAACCTTTTGAAGCCTTGCAGGTGACACAGCTCAGCGGCACTTCATCTGTCATCATGTGCAGGATATTGAGCCGGTACGAAGAAAACGAACAAGTCAGAGGCTGCGAACAACTGCATTATCATACTATTTTACACTTGGAATGGATAAAGTGCGTGTCAGTAAGAAATGTTTCCTTAAACATTGGAAGAAAGACTGTAGAAAACACTATCAAAAATGAAAAGACATGAGAGGGCGACACCAGCCTCCAAGTAAAACGACAGAGGCTGACCTGGACTTTGTGCGTAAGCATATAAATAGTTTTCCAACTGTAGACCCTCACTATACAAGAAAGGATACTAACAGAAAATATCTCGCTCAAGACCTTAACATTCGCAGTATGCATGCTCTTTATATTGGAAAATGCAAGGAAGAAGGAATGAAGCCTGCCAGTGAGTCAGTATACAGACGGACATTTTGCACGGAGTACAACATGGCATTATTTCATCCAAAGAAAGATCAGTGTCAGGTCTGCAATTTGTATGAAATTAAAAAGGCAGATGGTAAAGTAGATGAGCATACAGAAGAACTATACAACCAGCACCAAGAAAGGAAAACAAAGGTTAGAGAAGAGAAGGCAACTGATAAAATAAGAGCAAACTCTGACCCAAACTTTTATGCTGCCACGTTTGACCTTGAAGCTGTATTAACAAATCCCTGCAGCTTTGTTGGAGAACTCTACTACAAAAGAAAACTATGTTGCTATAATCTATCATTTTATTCATTGGGAAGTGGAGTAGGAACATGCTACCTGTGGGATGAAACTCATGGGAACAGGGGGTCATATGAGATAGGCACCTGTATAATAGCCCACTTAAATTCGCTCTCAAACAAAACGTCCAACGTCGAGGAAGTAACCCTATATAGTGACACATGCGGTGGTCAAAACCGAAACCAATTTGTAGCCGGAGCATTGCTTTACTGCATTCAACAATATAACTTTAAGTGTATTAATCAGAAATTCTTTGAGAGCGGCCATTCGCAAATGGAATGTGATGCTATTCACAGCACTATAGAACAAGCCAAAAAGCGAACTGCAGTTTATGTACCATCGCAATGGGAGACTATCATTGCCCTTGCTAGGAAAAGTAAACCTTATGTTGTTGTACCTATGAAAGTTGGAGATTTTTTGGATCTAAAGAAATTAAAAAACTCGCAGTTCAGGAACATGAAAAATTCAAAAGATGGGATAAAAGTTAAGTGGTTAAAAATCAAATGGCTGCAGGTGCGCAAAGAATCACCAAACAGTATATTTGTAAACTATTCGTTTCAAGCAGATGAATTCATTGAGGTGGTTACAAAGCTGCAAAAACGAGGAAATTCCAAAGTCCCAAAATTGCAACTTTGTCAGCGCTACCAAAGCAAATTACCAATATCTGCAGCTAAAAAGTCTGATCTGCTTTCACTTTGTATGTTAGGTACAATTCCAGAAGAGTACAAACCATACTATGAAGCTTTACCAAACAATAAATCTGTGAAAGACAAACTACCCCTTCCTGCAGCCAGTGAAAATGAGTTAGATTCATCAGACTAGCTTACCAGCATTCGGGATCCAATAACTGTTGAAGTTTGTGCAGTTAGCCTATTGCAAAGAGACACTCATGAAGGGTAGTGTCATGAATACTTCTAATGATTATTGACAACAGGTACATTCTTATCCATGCTATTTCTATGAATATCATGTATTACGTAAGCATTCAATTCAATGAAACTTTCTTGTTGTGGTGCTGTTCGAGCGGCTGGTTTTTTTTTTGGGATGTCGTGTATCCTGCATGACTCATATTTGTACTTTTACAAATTATTATACATGTATATAATATTTGCTAACATAGTCATGATATATCATGTGAAATATGCTAATATTAATATTGTATTGCAAAAGCTATAAGAATGGACTAACAATTCCAAACAATTCGGATCTTAGGTTAGCCTCACAGTTTTTGAGTTCTATCTGGAAGTTTACTCATGTCCGACGGTATGCAGAGTCAAACCTGATTCATTTATATTGGCAATGTTGTGCATTATTATTATGTGTAATTTTAGCATATGTACAAAAACTGTCAGTATCTAACAAGTAAAAGCTACTAAATGCACTTAGTACATTTTACCTAACAATGTTTACTTTGAATCAAGTACTAAGTGCTCTTAGTACATTTTACCACTCAATATTTGACAACTCGGTAAAAATAGATTTAAAATGTTATTGATATTTCAGCTTTAAATCAGCCTGTAGCTTAAAAACCTTGTAGTCATACTTGTTTATCCATAAACAGTTGTACCAGATAGTTTGAATTTGAATAAATAACAAGTTGTGGACTTGGGAATATGAAATCACGTTTTCGCGTTTTTCTCAAAATGTACCAGATGTGACTTAGTACCTTTTACCTTTAGACCCTCGATTGGTCCCGTTTTATTCACTATCTACAGATTGTGTCCTTAAAGATGTTATACACTGTATATAGGTCTACGTATTTAGGAATGGAAATTAAGAAATCGGTCTGTTTGATGATGTTATATTAATGTTGTAGTTGTTGTGTACAATAAAGACGCGGTTGAATTGATAATTTCGCTTATGTGAGTTGTTTAATAATATTTTGTGTAAAAACGTATAGAATATCATAACCTTCATATTGGTTCCTTTTGGCTCAAACCATTTACCGATGTCAAACTCAGCTAAAACGTGTCCACAGGGACGGAAAATGACACTGTGTGTGTTATTTGTGTACGTACAATGGAATTTATTACTCAAGTAGTGATTGTGCGCTTGGAAAATAATATTACATTTGTATGTTAACTATTATAATGCAAGCGTTTTAGAAAGCGTTTTTTACTTCAAAGTGAGAGAAATGTAATCACAAGGGCAGTGCAATTATTCATTGTGTAGCGTTTAATGAAATGGACATATATAACCTTCATATTGTTTCTTTTCTGGCTTGTTGCTTCATTATTGTAAAACGGTAGGAAAAATAACTATCAATTTGATGGGAATCCTATTAATACAAGGCATTCCATCGGTTGAAAAGTAGACAAACGGCGTACTCTCAAACCATTTACCGATCGTCAAACTCAGCTAAAAAGTGTCCACAAGGACGGAAAAGGACACTGTGTTATTTGTGTAAGTACAATGTACAATAACATTTATTATTCAAGCAGTGAATGTGCACTTGAAAAAATAATATTCCATTTGTATGTTAACTATTATAATGCAAGCGTTTTAGAAAGCGTTTTTTACTTAAAAGTGAAAGAAATGTAATCACAAGGGCAGTGCAATTATTCATTGTGTAGCGTATAAGGAAATGGATAGCCGAGTTGATGAATGTGCTGGTTATATAATATTTTGTTTCATATACTGGTTATCATAACTTCTGATTAGTACAAACAAATCAGTCCAAAAATCTTATAATTGCGTTAATAGTATGAACTTTTGTATAAATTTAAATAAAAGTAAAATATAAAATTACACTCCTTACATATTTTAAACTTATCGAATTATTTGTTAGGCGTTGGCAAAATAACTGTCGGATTCTCCAGGAATCATTCTTATTCAATGAGGACTTGTTGACAATACTTTCGAATCGTTAAATGGTATTTATCGTTTAGCTCACACGTTGTGTCCACAATACCGTTATATGTTAGTACTGCGTATTTAAAGAATTATATGTAAAACATGAGAGTGTGGTCTATTTGTAAATTCTATAGTGTTGTTTAAAATATTTGGAAAGTCACAAGTGCTTTTAAATTCGTTTTCTGAATTCAAGACTCATTGGCCCCGTTTTATTCACTATTCACAGATTGTGTCCACAAAGACGTTATAGGTCTACGTATATAGGAATGGAACTTAAGAATTCGGTCTGTTTGATGATGTTATATTAATGTTTAAGTTGTCATGTACAATAAAGACGCGGTTGAATGGTTAATTCCGTATATGTGAGTTGTTTTATGATATTTTGTGTAAAAACGTATAGAATATCATAACCTTCATATTGTTTCTTTTCTGGCTTTTTGCTTCATAATTGTTAAACTGACAGGAATTATCATTACCCATTTGATGGGAATACTAATAAAATTACTGTATTAAGGATTGTCTCATACAGTTTTAATGAATCTGTACTTTGTTTGTAAAGAAATGAAATAATACAAGTATTCCATTGACTGAAAAGTGGACAAACGGCTCTCTCTCTCTCAAACCATTTACAGATGGTCACATGCAGCTAAACAGTGTCCACAAGGCCGGAAAAGGACACTGTGTTATTTGTGTATGTACAATGTACAATAACATTTATTATTCAAGCAGTGAATGTGCACTTGGGAAAATAATATTCCATTTATATGTTAACTATTTTAATGCAAGCGTTTTAGAAAGCTTTTTTTACTTCAAAGTGAGATCATGAATTTCAGTATTATTTGATCTGAAATTTGAATACCGCTTAAGCCGGTGCTAGGAGGCGTGAGCAGTGTTGCACTTTCAATTAGTGTTCATGAACAGACTCAAAAAAACCGAGTCTGCAATTTTCTCTTGTTGTGTTGCAAATTTTGCTCTCGGGGGATCACTCCCCTTCAGAATTTATATAGTATTTTGTTTCACATTCTTGTTATCATAAATTCTGATCAGTATAAACAAATCAGTCCGCAAAGTTTATAATTGCGTTGATAGTATGAACTTTTGTATAAATGTGAATAAAAGTAAAATATAAAAATTACACTCATCACATATTTTAAATGAATCGAATTATTTGTTAGGCGTTTGCAAATTAACTGTCGGATTCTCCAGGAATAATTCTTATACAATTAGGACCTGTTGACAATACTGTCGAAACGTTAAATGGTATTTTCCGTTTGGCTCACACGTTGTGTCTACAATACCGTTATTTGTTAGTACTGCGTATTTAATGAATTATATGTAAAACATAAGTGTGGTCTATATGTAAATTCTATAGTGTTGTTTAAAATATTTGGAAAGTCACAAGTGCTTTTTAATTCGTTTTCTAAATTCATGGCTCATTGGTCCCGTTTTATTCACTATCCACAGATTGTGTCCACAAAGACGTTAAACACTGTGTATATGTCTACGAATTTAGGAGTGGAAATTAAGAAATCGGTCTGTTTGATGATGTTATATTAATGTTGTTGTTGTTGTGTACAATAAAGACGCGGTTGAATTGATAATTTCGCTTATGTGAGTTGTTTAATAATATTTTGTTTAAAAACGTATAGAATATCATAACCTTCATATTGTTTCTTTTCTGGCTTGTTGCTTAATTATTGTAAAACGTTAGGAAAAATAACTATCAATTTCATGGCAATCCTATTAAAAATAACCGTACTAAGGATGGTCTCATACAGTTTCTAATAAATCTGTACTTTGTTTGTAAAGGAATCAATTAATACAAGGCATTCCATCGGCTGAAAAGTAGACAAACGGCGTACTCTCAAACCATTTACGGATGGTCAAACTCAGCTAAAAAGTGTCCACAAGGACGGAAAAGGACACTGTGTTATTTGTGTATGTACAATATACAATAACATTTATTATTCAAGCAGTGAATGTGCACTTGGCAAACTAATATTCCATTTGTATGTTAACTATTATAATGCAAGCGTTTTAGAAAGCGTTTTTAACTTAAAAGTGAGAGAAATGTAATCACAAGGGCAGTGCAATTATTCATTGTGTAGCGTATAAGGAAATGGATAGCCGAGTTGATGAATGTGCTGGTTATATAATATTTTGTTTCACATACTGATTATCATAACTTCTGATTAGTATAAACAAATCAGTCCAAAAAGCTTATAATTGCGTTGATAGTATGAACTTTTGTATAAATTTAAATAAAAGTAAAATATAAAATTACACTCCTTACATATTTTAAACTAATCGAATTATTTGTTAGGCGTTGGCAAAATAACTGTCGGATTCTCCAGGAATCATTCTTATTCTATGAGGACTTGTTGACAATACTTTCGAATCGTTAAATGGTATTTATCGTTTAGCTCACACGTTGTGTCCACAATACCGTTATATGTTAGTACTGC
This sequence comes from Azorinus chamasolen, assembly GCA_963576725.1. Taxonomy (NCBI): domain Eukaryota; kingdom Metazoa; phylum Mollusca; class Bivalvia; order Cardiida; family Solecurtidae; genus Azorinus; species Azorinus chamasolen. The sequence continues at coordinate 46,585,757 of OY755238.1, read as the reverse complement.
GTATTTAAAGAATTATATGTAAAACATGAGAGTGTGGTCTATTTGTAAATTCTATAGTGTTGTTTAAAATACTTGGAAAGCCACAAGTGCTTTTAAATTCGTTTTCTAAATTCATGACTCATTGGCCCCGTTTTATTCACTATTCACAGATTGTGTCCACAAAGACGTTATACACTGTATATAGGTCTACGTATATAGGAATGGAAATTAAGAATTCGGTCTGTTTGATGATGTTATATTAATTTTTTAGTTGTCATGTACAATAAAGACGCGGTTGAATTGTTAATTCCGCTTATGTGAGTTGTTTTATAATATTTTGTGTAAAAACGTATAGAATATCATAACCTTCATATTGTTTCTTTTCTGGCTTTTTGCTTCATAATTGTTAAACTGGCAGGAATTATCATTACCCATTTGATGGGAATACTAATAAAATTACTGTATTAAGGATTGTCTCATACAGTTTTAATGAATCTGTACTTTGTTTGTAAAGAAATGAAATAATACAAGGTATTCCATTGACTGAAAAGTGGACACACGGCTCTCTCTCTCTCAAACCATTTACAGATGGTCACATGCAGCTAAACAGTGTCCACAAGGACGGAAAATGACACTGTGTTATTTGTGTATGTACAATGTACAATAACATTTATTATTCAAGCAGTGAATGTGCACTTGGCAAAATAACATTCCATTTGTATGTTAACTATTTTAATGCAAGCGTTTTAGAAAGCGTTTTTTACTTCAAAGTGAGATCATGAATTTCAGTATTATTTGATCTGAAATTTGAATACTGCTTAAGCCGGTGCTAGGTTGCGTGAGCAGTGTTGCACTTTCAATTAGTGTTCATGAACAGACTAAAAAAACCGAGTCTGCAATTTTCTCTTTTTGTGTTGCAATTTTTGCTCTCGGGGGATCACTTCCCTTCAGAATTTATATAGTATTTTGTTTCACATTCTTGTTATCATAAATTCTGATCAGTATAAACAAATCAGTCCGCAAAGTTTATAATTGCGTTGATAGTATGAACTTTTGTATAAATGTGAATAAAAGTAAAATATAAAAATTACACTCATCACATATTTTAAATGAATCGAATTATTTGTTAGGCGTTTGCAAATTAACTGTCGGATTCTCCAGGAATAATTCTTATACAATTAGGACCTGTTGACAATACTGTCGAAACGTTAAATGGTATTTTCCGTTTGGCTCACACGTTGTGTCTACAATACCGTTATTTGTTAGTACTGCGTATTTAATGAATTATATGTAAAACATAAGTGTGGTCTATATGTAAATTCTATAGTGTTGTTTAAAATATTTGGAAAGTCACAAGTGCTTTTTAATTCGTTTTCTAAATTCATGGCTCATTGGTCCCGTTTTATTCATTATCCACAGATTGTGTCCACAAAGACGTTATACACTGTGTATAGGTCTACGAAGCTAGGAATGGAAATTAAGAAATCGGTCTGTTTGATGATGTTATATTTATGTTGTTGTTGTAGTGTACAATAAAGACGCGGTTGAATTGATAATTTCGCTTATGTGAGTTGTTTAATAATATTTTGTTTAAAAACGTATAGAATATCATTACCTTCATATTGTTTCTTTTCTGGCTTGTTGCTTCATTATTGTAAAACGGTAGGAAAAATAACTATCAATTTCATGGGAATCCTATTAAAAATAACCGTACTAAGGATGGTCTCATACAGTTTTTAATAAATCTGTACTTTGTTTGTAAAGGCATCAATTAATACAAGGCATTCCATCGGCTGAAAAGTAGACAAACGGCGTACTCTCAAACCATTTACAGATGGTCAAACTCGGCTAAAAAGTGTCCACAAGGACGGAAAAGGACACTGTGTTGTTTGTGTATGTACAATATACAATAACATTTATTATTCAAGCAGTGAATGTGCACTTGGCAAACTAATATTCCATTTGTATGTTAACTATTATAATGCAAGCGTTTCAGAAAGCGTTTTTTACTTAAAAGTGAGAGAAATGTAATCTCAAGGGCAGTGCAATTATTCATTGTGTAGCGTATAAGGAAATGGATAGCCGAGTTGATGAATGTGCTGGTTATATAATATTTTGTTTCACATACTGGTTATCATAACTTCTGATTAGTACAAACAAATCAGTCCAAAAAGCTTATAATTGCGTTGATAGTATGAACTTTTGTATAAATTTAAATAAAAGTAAACTATAAAATTACACTCCTTACATATTTTAAACTAATCGAATTATTTGTTAGGCGTTGGCAAAATAACTGTCGGATTCTCCAGGAATCATTCTTATTCAATTAGGACTTTTTGACAATACTTTCGAATTGTTAAATGGTATTTATCGTTTAGCTCACACGTTGTGTCCACAATACCGTTATATGTTAGTACTGCGTATTTAAAGAATTATATGTAAAACATGAGAGTGTGGTCTATTTGTAAATTCTATAATGTTGTTTAAAATACTTGGAAAGTCACAAGTGCTTTTAAATTCGATAAATCAGATTTTGTCATTTTTATCGGGGTAATTGGACGGTTTCGTTCACTCTGTTGGTACATAGAATTAATTACAACTTACATACAATTATGAGAGAGATACTTTATTTTACTTTGGGCGATTCGGTGAATAATAAAAACAATTTGACGAAGCGACAAACAGACAGATAGATAGGCGTACGGATAGGCTGAGGGACGGGTGTGTGGGCTAGTGAGTTTTCATAAAGACAGACGGATGGTGTTGTGTAGTGAGCAATACAGTATAAAAATAACAGGTAATCCTTTTTTTAAAAAAACACTTTGTTACTGCGTGTGCCGAAAATTATTATTTATATCTCTGATTTTTACATACTTTTTCATCTGGAAACTGGTGTTATTTCAACATTAACGTTAAAAGCGTGAATCGTACATACGTCACGACATAGTTAACCCTTCGCTTGCTGAATTTTAAAATACATTTCTCCTTCCTTACCCATGCCCTGTTGTATAATTACATTTATTATACCTCAATTTCATTTACAATGTTAATTTCCCATAGGCCACCGTGACAAAGAAATACTGTCAGGTCCAGCGGGAAACAATTACTGTCGGAAAAATACTGTCTCCCGCTACCATAGGAACGGAACATTTAGATCAGTGAGCGCTTATTAAATTGTGTTCGTGACGTCATCCGATTACGTCATGTATTAGCGTCATTTAACGCTTGCAATTTGATCAACAAACGTCATTAGGGCAACTGATTTGTTTTTGTTTATATATCTGAGAAATGTCGCGTTTTTCGGCTGTTTCGGAGGAGACTCTGTCAAGATTGGACAGTGAAAAGGGCTCCGCCAGTATTTATAACGTTTCATGAATAGAAATGTGAAGCTGTTCCGCGATTTTTAAGCACCGAGTAGCTCTATAACTTTTGTTTAAGACTGTTTATTGTTATCATTGAATAAATATTTTTGCTGACGAAATCGATTGTGCTGTTCGGTATAATAACCAACCTCGGGTTGACAGTACTTGCTGTCTCTCTCCATAGAATGTGATATTTATATAATTTATTCACTGTGTACAAGTATTTCGCTGTTCGATCACTGCTGTGGAGTGTGCTGTGGAGTGCACTGGTTGCAAAATCAACTGGTAAATAGTGCAGACCCGGATGAGACAGCTCCTGCAGGAGCTGTCTCATCTGGGTCTTCACTATTTACAGGTAGTGGGTATATTGAAGCGAATAGCAAGCGAAGGGTTAATAATATCCGACGCTTAGAAATTGAAATCTAAGGTTCCGGCATTCTGTTTTAAACCATATCCAAAAATGCCTGATATCTAATAAAACGCTAAGATCGAACCGTTTAAGTATTTATGTGGAAACTCCCTACAATGGAAGCACAGGCCACTAACAGCACACTATTTTTTTTCGGATGGACTTAGCAAGTTAATGAGTGCAACAAATCACCCGGTAAAGCCCTAACCGTTGTATCATATTTTAATTGGAAATAAATTTCCGCAGAACAAATTAAAAATGACAATTTGTATAGAAGGAATGTATAACATTCGCCTATGAAATCGATTTTTTTGAGAAATTCGACTTCAAAATTAACGCTATATAACGTCGCATGTGTAGCTCTGCGTCTTTGATTTAAAGCATACTAAATACCAGAAAGTTTTTAGACCCATTCCGCCTTACATTCAGTACATATATTGTTCTATATTCTAATACCATAGTTTCTTTATTTGCTCTGCTTTTCAATACACGAACCTCGGAAATGTAAATATTATGTACAGCAATACCAAATGCCCTGTACCCAAAGAGAAATAATGTGTACGCAAACGGTTTCAATGAAGGACACGACTGATTATCCTGTTATCCTATCAGTTTAAAGAAAAATAACAATACAGGTGAGATCATTTTGAAGATATAATCTATTAATTCTCTGTTGAATGTTTACAAGTCTAATTTCGACAAAACAGGAATGTCATAAATATTGTTATTTGTCTATTAATGTTAAAGTAAGTTGGAGTACGTTTTGAATAAGTATAGTGAGTGGTTAAGCTAACGAGTATTTAAATGAGATGTAACCGATGCAATTTCCATGCTCAACAGGACCGGTGATTTGCTGACCACTTTACAGTCACGGTATATTAGTGAGCTGGTAGTCCCTAGCATATAACTCGCGCCTTCGGAAGGAATAGCCAATAAATAACGAGAGATATCGGGGTTTTAACACGCGTGACTACCAACTGTTCAATATGGCAGCTCATGCCATGTCTTTCTTACAGCCATTTTCTTAAAATATTTAAGGATTCTTAATTTCAAGGCATCTCTTGTCAATGCTCTGCTAGAGATAAACGTTATTATTAGCTCTAAAGCGTCACAGGGAAATCGTCACTTTTTAGCAGCAATCACTTTAGCCTGACCATTAAATTGCCAAACGTAAAATTACAATATCTAGTACTCTCAAGCATCCATAAATATTCTTCATCTTCTTTTGTTCTTGATATGTTCGTCAATGTTTAGTAATATTTTTTTCTGTTTTTAATAGTCTTCTTCCTCCTTTTCTCCTATTTCTTCCTCCCGACAGTTTTGTGTATATATTGCCATATTGTCAAACATCCATTTGCAACATTAAAATTGAAAGGGGAGGACATTAGAACTTCGTAGAATCTGTGGCCCAACCCCTTTCAATCTTTCTTGAAATAAATCATGTTTAACCTAAACTACGTAACACACAGGCTAATGAGATGCGCGAGCAGATTCACACCGTAAAGACCATTTGATTATATCGCTTTGTTGCGTCTCCCAAATGTACATTAACGCGTCAGATTAAATGGCCTGCCCATCAGTTTACCGTTAGCCTGCTTGTTGCGACTGTGCTAAATATGCAAACAGTTTAGATCCAAAAAGATGCTAAACAACTCGGTGTCTCACGCCGTTCTGGGCTCTATGAAACTTGTCCAAAACTTTCACAAAGCATTGTGCGAATCGGTAAAGTTTTATAAGTGACGCAGACGAGATACTGCACATGTGCAATGTTTCAATGCAGGCTGATATTTTAATTGCTAAACAACACATAATTACTCATTAAAGTCTTGACACAACGGTTAAACTTTCTGAATAACTGCAAGTGCGGCGTTTTGCCAATACATTTCTCGCAATTTAACCCTTATTCTCTCGTTCGCGGCCAAAGAGCCATATTCAATCAGCTTTAACACTCAATCAGTATATCTACAACACATTGGGTCTAGCGTAATGTAGTAATTTCATATATATCAGAGTCAGAGTTGAAGTTTGTAAACACCAGACTTTGTTTGGTTTAGTTTCTACTGTGCTGTAAATAGTTATTAAGTTTTCATTCATTCAATCAAGCGGATTATATCCTGTAAATAGAATTTACTATAATACTAGTGCCTGTTTTGGTTGTTTGGCTATCATACCGACCACAAAACCCAGTCATGAACCGACTCGAGCGGATTTCATGGTTACTGTTTAATATACTAATCAAGATAATTAAGTGTTTCAGCACATCAAACAGTGCAGTCAATGGTGAGATAATAGGTAAGCGATAAATTGAATGAGTTTGGTCTACTGGGTTTTCGTAGCTAATTGGATTTTGACAGTAGCGCTATTTTTGTGTCAGATTAATGAACTTGTCAGACTGTGATAAATATAGCGATTTATTTTACAAATATGTTGAAATGTGCTAAATCCGGCTCTTTTATACGGCAAAGACGTACATATTTGCTTTGCAAAAAATAATATTATATACTGATTGAAATTCGTAATAAAATGTTGTCGCCTCCATTTTATTTTGATACTGCATAACATTATACTATATAATTATATAACATCTGTTTATTAATCTCTCAAATCTGATTTAAAGCACTAATTGTTTTTGAAATTTTTGCAGTGCGACCTGTATGGTCGTTTTTCTAAAATAAAATTGAATGTAACTCCGGTTATAGTATCCGTCTAAACAAACCAAAGATATACTGTATATTAACTTTACTAACCCATTCATTCCCACATTATTTGAAAAAAACTTGTCCATATTTCATTATGGAAAGCCTCAATTTTTCATTTTGAGAGGGTACAGGTACTAAAATACTTTTTTTGAATAAACCATTGGCATCGGTAATCCCATTTAAGGGACAATCAGCACAAATGGGTTTATTAAATGAGTTTTCTTTTGTAAAATTAATATGTTGTATGTATTAACTTCCTTGTACATAACGTATTATAGGGTACATACGTATAATACACATGCAATATCTGTAATATGCACGGGTTCGTGATAATATGACTCAAGTCTCTTATAACTCAATTATGAATTGCAGGGTTAAACTATTCAGATACAGAAACTGTACTTTTATTATGATGGAATTCAAATAAAGAGCAAATCTCTCACGTTGTATAAATAGCAATCTAAACGTCTGTACATTTTCGCCGTTCACTTATCAGTGTTCTGTAATCCGGCTAAGCGCGGTGTAACAAAATTGCAAGCAGCTATGTTCCGGATCAGACACCGAATAACTTTAAATTGTTTGACACATGGGCAAATATTCCAAAAACGTAGCGATTTTGAAGAACTTTGAAAATGAATTCGACCATTTTTGAATGCGTGAAAAGGATTCAAGGCGAACTGTAATGTTTAGCCTTATATGACCTTTATCATACTGAAAAAATGACAAAATAACTGTCTGCTTCTTAAAATAAAATTGGCTCGGTATTCAAACAATTTTTATTCGGATGAAATTTCGAGTATTGCACTACAAACAATGTGGACCCAGATCAAACATCACGTGTCTGACTCGAAGTCTGACCAGGGTTTACACCGTTTGAATTATCAGAATTAACTATACACATGCGAACTTCAGTAAATAAGTAAAACTTATTTTTCTACCCTATGCAAAACCTGTTACACTCGTCAGACGCCGCGTCTCTGTTGATCTAGGTTTACACTGTTTGCATTGCAATAAACCCCTTCCTTTTCCTGGAGCACGGCTCATCCCTGCAAATCGCGTATATATGTGACAGTACATTAGAGCGTATCCCTTTACTACGTGACAACGGCTTGCACCGAGTATGGTACATATCGGTTTGAATGAATAGAATTAACCTGACTTTGCAAACAGTTTAGATACAGATCAGACACCATGAAAACGCGACGTTTGACCAGGATCCAAACTGTTTTACACTCGTATTAAACTTTCCTCAGTCACATTGCTTTTAGTCTAATATTGAAACGATCTTACAGACAACAATACTATTGTTTATGCAGACGTCAATATGGCAGTGAAGGGGTAAAATCCTCACGATAAAATAGGCGCTGAAAGAGTTTACTAAATTTGGCGTCACACCAGGATCCAAACTATTCGCCACTTCGATCATTATGCTCAACATGGTGGAAATACGATCAAGTTTTCAATCGAACCGAACCAGAACGAAACGGGAATAAACCATTTTAATCTGTGGCTGATCTGTGTGTCCTTTTACATGTAATGCTGATGATCATGTTTCATTTTAACTGCAAGCTAATGTCATATGCGGCAGTTGTTTTCAATATATTTCCAAAGGGCATACAATTTATAAATGATAATTTGGTAAAGGGTTATAAAATATGCGATATCATTCTTACCAGGCTAAAACAAAAAGCAAAAAACATATTGACACTTTCACTTTCTTGATGAACATAAGATGGTCCGCCCGCGCAATCCTTAATACAGTAAAACCTCTCTATTACGACCACTAAATTACATTATTTACTGTGTGTTTAAGACAGGTGACAACTTAAATCAAGGTAAGAGTAAAACAGAAAACCCATTCAGGGGCTTTCTTTTTTACTTACACGTTTCTTTAAGCTGTCGTCTGTATTTGCTACGATCAATTAGCCTTCTTTTACTGGTCTTAATAGAACGGTTTCACTAATTCATTTGTGCTCAATTACCACCATACGTTAACTATAAAATACGTAATCACTTACCGTTATCCCGCTTTCCAGTTTTGATAAGTCCGCCCAGTTTCAACCCAAACACTAAAATTGCCCGTAACATGATCGTTAAATCGCACCGGAGAAGTGACTTATTCCTCTTTCTTATTCTTTCGTCTAGAGGAACACCCTTTCAAACGCTTTTTTGGTTAAAGATTGTCTTCATTTAATAAGGCGTAAGTTAAGTGTAAATTATGTGCCCCGATTACAAGGAAACTGATAAGCCAGCCGCGCTATCTGCACTTCAGAGAAGAGAGAAAGTATCAAGTTACAGAGTGTGCGCGTGTCGGGAGGTTACCCCAGACACACTCCGATTTTAGCCGTTTTTGTCACATTCATGATGTGTGTGTAAAAGTGGTTCACAAGGTCGGTTCGCACTTCCTTACGCAATTAGTAAAAAACATAAAAATATACGTATATATGACCTCAACACTGTGGACACCAAAATTTGGTGTCCACAATTCAAGATGTGTCCACAAAGACTGCAACCATACAACTGCCTGTGTCCACAATGACGCAAAGATACAAACACACACACACACACACACACACACACACACACACACACACACACACACACACACACACACACACACACACACACACACACACACACACACACACACACACACACACACACACACACACACACACACACACACACACACACACACACACACACACACACACACACACACACACACACACACACACACACACACACACACACACACACACACACACACACACACACACACACACACACACACACACACACACACACACACACACACACACACACACACACACACACACACACACACACACACACACACACACACACACACACACACACACACACACACACACACACACACACACACACACACATGAAGGTTAAGCATATTTATAATAAGTGTATATCGCTAGTTATAATGAAGTAAATGAACTATTAAGCATGTCTTTGAATATTTAAGGACATTGGATTGATATAAACAATACATGTTGGCATATATCTTAAGTAAATACATTGGATGATTCGAGTTTGAAGCAGTGCTTTTCTCATGAATGAGAAATATTGATTAGAGACTAATTATAACTCCTTCCATGCATGCTATGGAGCATTGCAAAGTATATGAAATTGTGTCAACGATTAGAAATCATTTGGATCCAAATGCAATACTGGGTATCTCAGCGAAGCATTGTGATGTATACTATTTTAGACACTGATTGTGAGCGCTAGGAAAGTTTTTTTTAAACGTTCAGATAAAAACTGTAAGCTAACGATAATGTTTGCAAAGTTCACTCATTAGAATTTATGGTGTAACACACTCTCGAGAAATATAATCATAATGTTAAACAGTTTTGATCCTGTTGAGAAACATTTCATTTTATTCTATCCATTTGAAAATATTACAAGAACAACTAATTTTTTCAATTCACGATTTTAAATATCAGTATCGCCGCACATTACCTCGACTCAATATAGTGTCTTTTTCAATGTAGAGAATCAAAACGCAGAGTAGAAATATACGGGATATATAGCAGCTAGCAATGAATAAGGAAAATACAATGTAAAATCATTAAAACCCCCAATTTTATCTAGTTTTTCTCGTATTGTTGTTCATTATTTAGTTTGAAAAGGAGATTACCCGTGGACGATTTACAGTGTATTCAAGTGCGGTAGTTAACTAGTTTGAGTTTTACTAAAAGAGTGAAACAGAAAAAACACACACACGAAAAACACCCGTTTGTGAGAATAGTATTTAAATGCGAGTCTTGGTGCGTTACTAACCTAGTAGACTGAGGGCCAACTGTACTCTAGGTACCTATATCACTGTATAGCTTAATATACCCTCTATCGAATGTCACTTGTTGGATGTAACATGGATGCTGATTAAGCTTACAGCATGCGATTGATTATCTGCCCCTGAATTCGTAATATTACGTGTTTATGTTTTTGTATACAAGAGGTTATTGAATCCAAAATGGCAAGTTCTCAAACCACATTGCTTACAATTATTATATTTTATGTCGATCAACATTTTTGAAAAAGAAAAGATAACTTTGAACTGAAACAGCAATAATGATTTCCCTTGTAACTGTAAAAAAGAAACGACTTAGCCTTAATATACATACAACAAGCTATTTTTCAGCGGTTAGCTGTCTATTTTCACTTTTGTTCTAGTTTTCCACCAATCAGAAACTATGTTACATTTTAATTTGCATATGGCGTTCTAGTATTTTCTAGTAAACCGTATTTTCATTAGTTAATCCCTTGACTGGCATACAGCCTTTTTATAACGCCTCTACACATGGCCAAACTGAATGTAGGACGTTTCGGCATAGGAAGTTTCGCCCCGGATGTTTCGACCCAGGACGTTTTGGCCATCTATTTATTCGGCCTAGGACGTTTCGGCAAAAATTGAAAATTTGTATTAAAAAGCAAAAATTGAATAATCAAAATCATTAAATAACTATCTATATGTTAAATATTGATATGTGGTCCATTTGTTTTGGTTTATACAGATCAGGATATTAGCTAAGCAGGTGACATATTCACACTTACTCAACCTTGGGTACAATGAGTGATAAAGAGGTGCTTTCAAATACTATAGTCACATTGTTTAGTCATTAAAACAGCCCCAGACCACATAACACATTACTAACGATTTACTTTCCCATTCAGTTTTGATTTTAGTCTTGGTCCAAACTGTTTTCCACTCACTTTATGCTTTTTGTTTTCAGTCAAAATGTTGTTTAGTTCAACTTTTGGTGGATTCAATTACATGTACAATACTGTAGTCACATAGTTGTTTATTACCATGACCGGTAAAACAATATGAATTATTTATTACTTTAGTCATTATCAAAACTAGAGTATATAATACATAAACAATATTACTGAATAAAATTATATAGATCTATTATCCTGAAAAGGTGTGGATCAATTTTGACTATTCAATTTTTGGTGTGTCATACTTTATATCAATTCCTAACCCATTATCGTACTTATCACTTCATGGTAATGATTGCTGAGCATTATTGCCAGTTTGCCAAAACCACTATTAAACTTTTAAACATTTATTATCATTTTGCTACCAATTTAATACCACATCCACTTTGACGAACAGGTAGTTTGTCGAAACCACCATAATTCACAGGCAATGCTATAGGAAATAAAGAAGAAATGATGTTTAGTATATTAGAGTAGTGGCATTAATAGTATTAATTACTATCCCCGACCACAGCACCAATTAAGGCTCTGGTTATTCGCTCTCTGTGATATAAAGCTACTTACTGAAGGCTATTGTTATGGCTCTATCACCTGGCGCTTTGGATCGAGTAGTAGGTTGAGATAGCTAACTTTATATTGTTTTAAAAATACATGTATATTCAGTTAATGGTGTCACTAATTATGATGCACACACGTCAATTAATGTGTTGATCCAGGTTATAGATAAATACCTTTCTTTAAGTAATTACAGCCTCGGCACAAACAAAAACTAAATTCTGTATGCTTTATTTAAAGTGTATTCAATTAGTTATCTTCATATCAATATAAATATACATGCTTTCAAGTAAATTTTCATAATAGGTAAAATGAAGAACTAACTTCAGATAGTTTTAAAAAAATACTTTGACATTGTACATTTTAATAGTGATTTCCTATAAAAGTAACTTGAATTTTTCCATAATTACTTATTCTTCTCCAAGTCATTTCCATTGCATGCTTCTCTGCTAGTATAATTACAAGCAACCCTTCATAGATCTAGTTCCCTGTACTAACAGAATCTCGAAACATTGAAATTAAGTTGGCAGAGATTTAATATCATTTTTGTTTTGTACATTATCTCAATATTTGAATGCCGCTGAATATCTTTTTAAAAGATATTTCTTGTTTCAGTTATATATGGGAAACATTTTGCATAAGACACTGAATATAATCATTAGGGACCTGCATTGAAAATGCAGGAGCCCATTAGGAATCACATTTTCTGTCCGTATTTCTGTCCATCCGTCCATCTGTCCATCCGTCCATCTGTCCGTCTGTCTGTCCGTTCGTTATGATGTGATGCGAAAAGTCAAAACAGTACTTCACATATTGGTTTAATATTAAATACATATGCTTAGTATCATCAGAAGAAGGTGCCTATAGTTTTTGTGTTGAACCAGATCACTATGTCTAGAGTTATCTGCCCTTGATTCATCCAAAATGTCAACACTTGATCTGACGTAATATGTTAAAACAATACTTCACATATTTGGTTCATATTAAGGGCATATGCTTAGTATTAGGAGAGGAAGACGCCTATAGGTTTTTGGTTGAATAAGATCACGATGTCCAGAGTTATCTGCCCTTGATTTATCAAAAATGCCATATTCGACAAACGATCATCTGCAGGGACCTCTCTGACCCAGTCAGTTTTCTAGATAATATCTACATCATAAAACAATTTCATAACATATTCATCATTTCTGATACTGTAACTGTACGTGTCATATTTAATGTGGTCATAATTTATTTCCTATTATTGCACTTTGTCAAATTCTAGGGCAGTTATCTCAGAAATTCTAATGCTAGTAGATTCTTCTGAATAATATTTATCCAAAAAGATTGCACCGACGACCATTAGATTAGTGCTAGCCGTAAGTGTTATACAACTCTTTGAGAGGCCACAATCAGACCTAGAGAACGTACCTTTAGGTTGTTCTGTGGGATTGCAAAAGGGTGCAGATAATAGGAAGAAAATGTAGTGCTATTCTGCCAGGAAGCAGCCCTAAGGAGATTCATCCAACATGCCGTGATTGAAAAATGCCCAGGAAGTGGATAGGACTGAGTCTGAGCTAATAGGACCTACTTCTGAGCAGTGGCCCTTCTGGCCGAAAAGAGATAACAGAAGCGCAATATGTATCTGTCTGCTGGGTGAATCAGGAGATGAAAATATGCATCCGAAAAATCAATGGAAATGCCCCGTTGGTCCGGTTTGATAGCCAGCCGAATGAAACCGATGGTCTCCATCTTGAAAGTTTGACCTTTACGTACTTGTTTAGAGTAGAAAGGTTGATGATCGGTCAAAATGCGCTATTTTTCTTTGGGACATGGAATAGACGAGGAATTCTTGTTCAGTATCCTTTCTACTGCTCCTTTTGCGAGAAGCGAGGACCTTGAGTCCGGTGTGTTTGCATGGTCCGACAACTGATGAATAGGCACCCTGGAAATAGGAGGCTGCCGAACCAGAGGGATATGATAGCCTGCCTGTACAATAGAGAATGGATGGTCGGATAGGAGTGGTTGCTGAAAGAGCGACTTCCTAGAGCTGATGCCTCAAAGGGCCAGAACCCCTAGGGTGGGAGCGGGAACAGCTCGGGACCGCCTGCCCTGAGGTTGGGGAACAGGGACCAGTCTAATGCGGCTCTAGAACCCCCAGGCTTTAACAAAACCCATGCTTGATTATTTTTCTCGCTGAAATTCGCCCTAAAACCAAGTAAATTAACGAATTTTGTGAAGTACTACTTTACATTGCGTAGTACGACTTCCATATCTAATAGCAACAGACTGCAGCATAACTTTAGGCGTGACAAAATGACGTCATTTGTTATGACAACCACAAACGTTACGTTTTGGCGTAAACTATAAATAACTGAGTGACTACAAAACAACGTCTTCGGTTAATTAAATAGGCTTTTAAAGTGTTTATATGATAAATAGAATTTCATATTCGTGCTAATTAATTATATTAATTTCAATTCATACGGTTGTTGCCTATAGAAATGTTGGTATAATTCTGTAAGAATTCCATCCCTTGTATTGATTTTACCCAATCGCGCGTATGAATACACTAGTCACGGGGTGTTCCAGATAAGGATTTCTAGTACGGCTATTTTTAGTAACTCAGCTTATCTAGCACGGCTGAAAAGCGAGAAATTTTCGTCTAGGCCTGCCATCCGAAACATAAGGACACGACAAGGGAGAGATTCCCGAGACTTGGAGAGATTCGGAAGATCTCCCTGTTCAGAGTAGCTCAAAGGATAAGAGTGAGCCCTTGTGAGTTGGCTTAGGGGCCTAGGGCATATGGAAGGCGAGAGGAAGGCGGAAAAAGTTTTCAAACTGGGACAATTATGTACATAGAGAATGTTGTTGTAATTATCATGTGCAAATTTACTTTGTTTTTTCATCTTAAAACCACTTATTGACAAAGTAGTATTTGTAACGTTTTGTGGGGTCATTTTACCCCACCAACCTTCTTTGCTATACTGAAGCAATACTGTGTATCTATGAAACAGAAAATGAATAAATGAATGACCTGACAACATTTATGTGTCATTTGAAGCCTTTTAATATGAAAACGGAATAAACGTAGTATACTCAATTGCTAAATAAGGTATTTTTTTTTAACAATTTAAGCATTTTTTAGATTCTCATTAATATTCATGAATATGCAAATGAGCTCAGCACTAGTTTGTTCTCAAGCTGGGACAATATTGGTAATAGAGAACGTTGTTGTAATCATCATAAGCCACTTATTGACAAAATAGCATTTGTTACCTATTTGGGGGTCATTTTACCCCACCCACTTTCTTTGCAATACTGAAGCAATACTGTGGATCTATGGAACAGAAAATGAATAAATAAATGACCTGACAACATTTATGTCATTTGAAACTTTTTAATATGAAACATGAATTAACATAACATATACTCGTTTGCTAAATAAGGTCATGTTTTAACAAATTAGGCATTTTTTAGATTCTCATTAATATTCATGAATATGCAAATGAGCAAGATATCACAAGTTTGTGTATAGAGAACGTTGTTATAATTAAAATGTGTAAAGTTATGTTGCCATTCGTCTTAAAACTACTTATTGACAAAATAGCATTTTTTACATTTTGTGGGGTCATTTTACCCCACCCACTTTCTTTGCTATAATGAAGCAATACTGTGTATCTATGGAACAGAAAATGAATAAATAAATGACCTGACAACATTTATGTGTCATTTGAAACGTTTTAATGTGAAAAATGAATAAACATAACATCCTCGTTTGCTACATAAGGTCATATTTCAACAATTTAAGCAGTTTATTTTAGATTCTCATTAATATTCATGAATATGTAAATGAGCAAATTATGAATAAAAGACGCCTGACATGTAATAAATATATTGTTTTTATTTTAAAACTAGTTTGGATGTTTTATAAAAAATATAAATGATGTTTTTGCATCTTAATGACGCTAATGCTGAAACTTCGAAATGTTGGAGGTTGTCATGGAAACAGGCTGGCCATCTGCTTATCCAGCGTCCCCTAACAACCAGAACTTGTTAACATATACCATAAGCTTTAAGAAAATATAGGTGTACAAAAATCCAGCTAAGAGGGGGGGGGGGGGGGGGGATTTCGATTATGGGCCCTGAGCCTATAATAATTTTTGTTTTTTTCACAGTCTCAGTTACAGTTAAAATGCGTTTACATAGCCTGTTAATTTTAACACAGTGCTAAATACTCAGGGGGCCAATAGTGCCTACCGTGCACCCCCACTAGACTTTTTTTATGGTTACCAAAATGTTCAGAAAAGTGTCCTAAATCAGAATCACGAATGTACTCAAACTTAAATTCTTCTAGGCTATGTGTATTTTAACCGTTTCCATGGCAAACCCACAGTTTTCGTAATGATGACCCATACCTACAAATTCGCCAATATCACAGCCAGTTTTTGTCCTAAAACTATAAAACTGGTACCAAATAGAAGATAAGACATTGTGCTTTTATTTCTAACTTGTTTTTAAAATTACCTTATTTGCATACTCATCAATCTTAATGAGAACATTAAAACTTTTAAAAACAGTACAGAATTAACGTAAACCTTTCATATTTACTCCTACAAATATCAGAAAATAACTTGAAATGCAGTTTAACATGATGACGAAACCCCCAGGAAACAAAATATCCAATTTGAGGACCATAGCATTAATTTTAAGCACCATTTTCACCGTTTCCATGGCAACACCCTAGTTTTCTTAATGATGGTCAGTACCTGCAAACTCGTCCATATCACAGCCAGTTTTTGTCCAAAACCTATAAAACTGGTACCAAATTGGAGATAGGACATTGTGCTTTTATTTCCAGTTTTTTTATTACCTTATTTGCATACTCATGGATATTAATGAGAACATTACAATAGTAAAAACAATATAGAAATAACGTAAATAATCTAAACTATTCACGATGTATCCTACAAATATCAGAAAACAATTTCAAATGCAGTTTAACCTGATGACAGTATCCTCAGAAAATATCAAATTTGAGGACCAAAACTATGAAGGCGACCTCTTAAATCCAGAAATGGAAGGAGAACGTCGGATATCTGTACTATTTCATTTTTGTCGTACCCTTTATTACTTTTCTACAGTTACTCTGTTTGCAGCTCAATCATTGAGTACACTAGCGATAGGTGGATACAGTATGTTCACTTAAATGTTTTTTCGTTATACATGCACTTTACCACTGTATTTGCTGTCGCGGTTGTTGTAGATTAGTCGGAGAGGGGATACGTTTATTTACACTGTTTGTCTTTTAGGATGGGGATGGAATAAGTGTGAGGTTGGGCGCCCATAAACCGGTTTAACCCCCAGTGACTTTTGTCACTGACCGTTCCAAGGCGGTACTTCCATCTTCCTCCTATTGTATGTTTGTTTTGTCTTTGTGCGTCTCTTGTTGTTTTTTCTACTTATGTACATTTGCTGTTTCCTTGTGTTGCTGTTCGGGTGAGTGTTTGTTCTGTATGTGGTGTTTACTGCATGAATCATTTTTGTACTTTTAACTCTAAGTAGCTTTTTAACTGTTTCCATAGTAACCATTCATTTCATTCTGTTCACACAGTTTTGTTAGTCGACACCTACCTGCAAAAATCTTCCATATCAATGGAAGTTTTTGTGCTAACTGTATAAAACTGGTACCGAATTAAAGCTAAGATAGTGTGCTTAGGTTTAAAGGCTACACTGCACATAAAACAGAAACATTAACAGGCAAAGCATATTTAAGTAATAATGTTCAGCTATGCTTTGGTTTTCAATTTTAAGACATTGCACGATTTGACAATTTAGAAAAAACCAGATTCATCCATCCAGGCTAACAGTAAAGCAAGAGTAAAATATTTTTGAAACAATTCCATTATCATTCAACCACATCCTGTGGTGTATCCACTACTATGTATAATTTTGTTGAGTAGATTCTAATGAGTGGTCACACCAATGGAACTGTCCAAGAATAAGCATGTAAGCATGTTGACTACTCCCAAGTGTTGTTGCCTTGAGTCATGCACTTCCCTTGTACATATAACATGAAGGGAAGTTGACGTGTCATGCTTGCATGACTAGTGGTAAAGCAATTCTTCAACCCGGCATTGCAAATAGTGTATCCCTATATACGTTATCACACAGTAAAGGCTACAAATAATCTAGGTTTTCAAGTTATGTTATGCAAATTATTGAAGCAAAAGCATGTGCTAAAGAAAGAGACAACAAGTTATTCAGAACAAGAAGGACATAATGACCCGATATTGCTCAGTAGCACTTGATAGAGATGAACTAGTCACAACCATCTCCAGAAAATGAAGATCAGAGGGTCATAGTAGTTTCATTATTTTCAACTGAAGATTATACAATTTGTTAAAAAAAATGCATGATAGTCCAAATTAATCAGTTAGAATACTGACGAGGCGATATTATAAAATGAAAAAGGATTCGGCATGTAATGAGTGCAGGGAACATCGTAAAGATGGGCATGAAAAGTGACGGTCCGATTATTCAAGGGAGCAGTTTCTGTAATACAGAACTATCACGGAGCTGCTCTTTTTTGTAAACAGGTCAAACATCTACAAAATATGTATTCGCAGAACAACATTGTGTTTCACTTTCTAAAATGTAATATTAATGCAACAGTACTCAAATCAACTATCAAATCAACTTGTTTATTGGACAGCTATCGATAAATCACAAGTCACAAGCATCTCCTGAAATTGAAGATAAGAGGGCCATAGTAGTTTTATGATAGTGATTATAAATTCTCAGTTTGGCCATTATACGTATATTCCTACTAAATACCATTCACATTAGAGCACCAGTTTTGGAGAAGAAGAATTTTAAAACATGTTCTATCGTCATATACGGTAGGCGAATGGCTCAATGACCAGGGGAGTAAATTTACAATCGGCTGAGCGGTCATTCGGACAGAAAGTAGACTATACGTAAATACTTTACTTTTGTTTACTATCACACTGAATAAAGCAGCCACCTGCTTAACACTACCTAGATTCTTCCAAAACAATACAACACTTCAGTTTATAGGAGAATTAATGTTTAAGAAAATATAAAGGTTATCTAAGCTAAAAATATCTGTAGTAGTAGTAGTAGTAGAATCAGTAGTAGTAGTAGTAGTAGTAGTAGCAGCAGAAAAAGCAGCAGCAGTAGTAGTAGTAGTAGTAGAAGAAGAAGAAGACGAAGCAGCTGCAGCAGTTGTAGTAGTAGAAGTAGTAGTAGCAGCAGCAGTTGTGGAAGTATTATTATTATAATTATGATTATTATTAGTAGTAGTAGTAAGTGGTAGTAGTAGTAGTTTTACCAGTAGCAGCAGCGGCAATAGTGGTGGTGGTAGTAGTAGTAGTAGTAATAGTAGTAGTAGTAGTAGAAGTAGTGGTAGCAGCATTAATAGTAAGAGATGTTGTAGCATCATCATCATTCGCAGTAGTAGTACCAGTGGTAATAGAAGTTGTAGTAGTTATTATAGTAAGTAGGAGCCGCAGCAATTATAATAGTAGCATTAATTGAAATACTCGTAGTATTACAAGTAGTAGTAGTAGTAGAGCTAGAAGTACTAGTAGTAGACGTAGCAGCAACATCAGTAACACTAGTAATAGTGGTAGTAGTAGTAGTAATAGTAAGCAGCAGCAGCAGTAGTAGTAGTAGAAGAAGTAGCACCAACAGCAACAGTTGTGGAAGTAGTAGTAGCATTAGTATTAGTAGCAACAGCAGCAGCAACAACAGCAGCATTTGTAGCAGTAGTAGCAGCACCAGCAAAACAGCTGTTGTAGTAGTAGTTGCTGTTGTAGTAGGAGCCGCAGCTATAATAATAGTAGATGTCGTTGTTGTATTAGTAGCACTACTATAGTTCGATTTTGACCCGTGAGCTGTGACCTTTAGGACCTGTAATAGTAGCATAGGTAATAGTAGTAATAGAAGCAGTAGCAGAAGTAGCAGCAATAGTAGTAGTAGTTGTAGTATTAGTAGTTATAGCAGGAGAAGCAACAGCAGCGGCAGCAATAGTAGTAGTAATGAAATAGACGTAGTAGTAGTATTAGTAGTATTAGTATTTAGTAGTAGTTGTAGTAGTATTAGTATTAGTAATGGTAGCAGAATCAGTCAGCAACAGTAGTAGTAGTAGCAGTAATGGAAGAAGTAGTAGTAGCAGCAGAAGCAACTACGATACTCAGTAGTAGTAGTAGTAGTAGTAGTAGTAGTAGTAGTAGTAGTAGTAGTAGTAGTAGTAGTAGTAGTAAAGTAGTAGTAGTAGACGCAACAGTAACAAAAACAGCAGCATTAGTATTATTATTATTAAAAGTAGCAGTAGTAGTAGAGCTAGAAGTACTAGTAGTAGACGTAGTACTACTAGTAGTAGCAGCAATACAATCAGTAGTAGTAATAGTAGTTGACGTAGTACTACAAGTAGTATCAACAACATCAGTATCAGCAGCAACAGCAGTAGTTTTAGTAGTTGTAGTAGCAGATGTAGTACTACTTGTAGTAGTAGCAGCAGCAGCAATAAAAAAGAAGATAATGTAGAATGAAAGTAATACAGAAATAACCCTATTTCTTCTAAAACCTTAGACAAACTGACAAACTTAAGCAAACAGTATCCAGATTAAACTGTTCTTGATGAAACCAATTTGAACTATATCTGCACTATTTGCTAATTCATTAATTTAATTTAACCCTTACAGTGCGAGACACGAGTCACAAACAGTGTAGACCCCGATGAGAGGGTTCCTAGAGGAGCCCTCTCATCGGGGTCTATACTGTGTTTTATATTGCACTTGTCTTGTACTTTTCTTTAGAAAAAATCCGAAATATTCACTATACATATATGCTTGACCTGTTTGGATTTTGTAAAAGTCCATTTAAAAATTCTGTTTTTGTAATGTTAACGTCGACTTGACTTAATCAGAGAGGGGAGATTGGATGTCTAAATATTTAGGGTAAATAAAGTGTTGGGTTTATTCCTTCAGTAACCCTTTCAATCATATTGATTTTTGGCACCTTTACAAACACATTAGATAGTTGGGCATCCGAGGTGTAAAAAGTCGCTTATTTTTCGAGGTCCATGGCATTTTTTAGTAGAAATGTTTGAATACCATAATTGTGTTGCCAGATACTAATCATTTGTGTTTCTGGTCCATGCCACTGCCAAAACCCTCTTTGAAGGTCAGAAACTAGGTCAAAGGTCAAATGAGTGCAAAAAGGTAATAAAATCTCTATATAGTATAAAATAACCGTAATTTTGACAATTTCGACACTTTTTTGCATTTAATTTCTTAGCAATGTCTCCACAGTAAGTACAGATATATTTATGGCACATTTAAGGAAGGTTTTAGTGACCTGTGATGATTACAAGTTCGGAAAACATCGTTTTAAATACGTTTACAGTACATTATCATACGGTATAATTATAACTTTGATACAAATCTGTGCAAATTATAGTACCCCTTCACGCAGATGTATTATTAAGAGATAATAATAAAAACGCCAGAAGATTAGTCTCTTATTTCCATAGTCTCAGTGTAATATTGGTCTGTTTGATTGTACACAACTTATATTAGCTGTCTGTATCATTAGTGACTGGAACGCCATAGCTTCTGGTGAGTATGGCAATGGTTTTACATATAATGAATTGATATATTTTACTTACACCAGCAGTACCTATGACAAAACCCTTTCTACATTTGCAGGAAAATGAATCACTCGGATATTGATTGGCCATTTTAACAGTTACTGGCCATAGGTACCCACTCTCACTCAACAATGAACTCATAGACATAGTCAGTGTCACTGGATATCAGTAACATTTCCCCTCCGTGATGACAACACTCTATATGTTATTGCCACAAACGATCACTTGTTAAACAGATATACCTCAAGATATATCCCAGAATAAGTGAGCATGTCATAGTACTGACTAAAATATCTTTCACGAAGGAAGCCTACCCTACATCTAGTCCACCTGTGAAATGAGGCTAACACATTCTCTATGCAGTTTGCAGCACACTTGGCAAATCAGTCCCTTTACCAATCTGTACTCTATTGGATATATTCAGAAAAGTGTGCACAGCCGCCCTCAAATTAGTGGTCCCTTCTAAGTTAACATCCACCAGCTTCAGCCAGCCATAGTGCAACTCCATCACCCGCCATTTCTCACGAAAAAAGAAATGTGCATACAAAAAAGTGCTGAGGACCAATGTACAGAAGAACTGGGCATGTACAAGGAGCTACAGAAAACTTTCAAAGAAGAAGTGCAAGGAAGCTCATGATGTGATTGACCTAGTGACAGATACCAGCTGTAAGAAGCTCTATGCTTTTGCTAGGAGCAAGAAATGTGACAGCTCGAGAGTAACCCCACTGACGAATGATGACATTAACCATGTTGATACACAAAGCAATATTGAAATACTGAACCACTAGATCTCTGTCTTTACACATGAGGACCTATCTCTCCTGTGTGCCATTTGAGAGTATCATTATTCGGACGCCCTTCTTTTTCATGTCACGATAATGTCTGCAAGGTTCTTAAGGGCCTTCATCTCCATAAAGCTACTTGTCTAGACATCATCTTATCAAGGTTCCTGAAAGAAGTGGCACATTCCCTGGCTCCTGTTCTTGCTCTGATCTTCCAGGCCTTTTGACCAGGATAAAAGTCCCCAGTGATGGGAGGACTGTCACGTTAATCCTATTTACAAAAACATGGTCCAGAATAACCCCTTCAAACTATTGGCCTACTCCCTAACGTCTGTTACATGTAAGATCATGGAAAACATCATACACAGTAACTTGTTTTTTCTTAGTACCTGACATCCTCAGCCAATGCCAGCATGGTCTCAGGAAGCAGCGCTTCTGTGAGACAAAGTGATCAATATGGTCAATGACCTTGTGTCAGGTCTGGGCCAGTGCCATTAGATTGACGCAATCTTGCTGGACTTTTCCAAAACATTTGACAAAGTGTCTTACAGACCCATGCTTCTTAAGCTCCAACACTATGATGTGTATTGCAAAATGCTTGATTATATCCAACTAATCACGCTGGAAGGTGTTTCATCCGAGTCAGTACCGACAACATCCGATGTTCATCAATGTGTCAGTCCTTTCCCTCACAGGCAATGATGACCAAACGGAATTCTTATGGTCTCCCTGTCGACTCTTCGCTGACGACTCGCTTTCGTGCCGAGTCGTCAATAGCAGATGCAGACGTCTTCCAGAATGACATCGACAGTCTGTAGGAAAGGGGAGAGACTGGATTCAATGCAGAGAAATGCTAGATCCTGTTTATTATCAACAAGCGGACACACATAGAGACCAATTATACTGTTCATAGCAAGAGACGGAAGACAACAAAGAAGGCAAAATACCTTGGGACGCTACCGTTTTCTCAATTGTCTTAGAAAGCCCACGTCGATATGGTTATAAAGAAGAAAAACTGATCCACATCGTTTCTAAGCAGGAACCTTGGATCCTGCCAAAAGTCAACCAAGGAGGCATGTTACAAACCCCTGATCAGTCTGCAGGTTGAGTACACATCCTGCGGTTTGGACCCATATACCAATGCCATGACAAATCGTGAGGAGATGGTCCAACATAGAGCTACCAGATTTGTTATTTGAATTATTGTAGAAGAAGCAGCATTGGTGCCATGCTCAACATGATTTGCTCAGACAGAGGCAGAAAAAAAAGTAAAGGCCGCAATGTTCTATAGGTCTTTGAATGATTTTGTTGCAGCTGACACCCCACCTTCTGACGCCCTCACGGTACACCTACAATAGGACACTCCTTAAGATTCGTTCCATGGTTTTGCAGGACCAAGTTCCTGAGGGAATATTGCTTTCACTCTGTAGTCAATATCATATGGAACACGCTACCATAACATCAGGTGATAGCTCCCAACTTTCCAGGCTGGGATCTCAGCTGTCATGTAATATTCTTCTGTTTGCAATGTTTTAACTTGCTTTTATAATTTGAACGTTGGACCCTCCCTCACCTATGTGTATATCACAACGGTGTGAGTAGCCTGCTTTAAAGCGACCAAGCGCAACAAAATAAGAAGCAGAAGAAGAACCACAAACACAGAGTTGGTGTAGTATACTAGTACTGCAGTATTCAACAGATGCATTTTAATATCGTCATTCAAGGCAAATGCAGACATTAAGTGTCCCAAATCATGACGAGGTGGATACATGGATTGTCTTGCATGCTTTCAAGGCTTGGATGCTGCTAGAAAGGGTCAAGGCTGGATAGTTGTCAAATGCCAATATTTTGATGTACTAGTAGTATTGATATACCATCTTGGACCTTTATAAGGCATTGGAGTCTGGATGAGGGCTGGGACCTCCAAGAAAACAAAATTGTATTTTCCGCAAGTTATCTCAAGATGTCTGCTGGAACATTTTTGGGTTTCATGCATTAGCTGGATGTGACGTGACCCTTGCTTTCACTGGAATAGGAAACAAGACCTGTTGAAAGAAATATTTTACATGCCCGATCTGCTTTCAGATATTTGAAGAGGTGTACGAGCATACAAGGCACAGACGTTTGATGTTTGATGCCAATGGAGAATCCATTGATGATGCAAGAATTACACAATATGGTTAAGGTTAAGAAAACACTTGAACTGCTTCCACAAACAAAGGATGCAGCAGAACTAGATCAAACTATCAAGCTGGTATATGGATCTGAGCTCATTGATACAGAAATTAATGCTATTGATACTAACGCATAGCAAGATGGTGCCGAACCCTTATAAGTGGTTTGGAAATGTACCAACTGTACCTGATGCATGCATTAAAAAAGTTATGGGTGCAAAATCAAGTGCAAATCTATTCGGTGTTAATTGTACCAATCCAGCAAATATCCATACAAATAAAGTGAATTAATTAGTTACTTTAAACAGAATTAAAAGTTTTGTTTAGATGTTCATTTACCCCACCCACTTTACTTTAAAAAGTACTTGTTCATAATACATGTATATAGCTGGTATGACTGCATACATTTATTTGTTCCACTAGCATTCTGTCTAACCTTTATTTTGATGTAATTTATGCTTGTTAAATAGCAACAATGGCGAAAAAATGACAACATGTATCATCGTTATATGTTGATTTTAACGATTTTTACTGATTTTTGATGTTCTCATTAATATTCATGAATATTTTTATAATATTTTACACAAAATAAGTGCAAATTAAAGGCCAATGTTTAACCTTCATTTTGGTACATTTTTTATCATTTTACACCTAAAATTGATAAAGATATAATGATTTCCCAAATAACGTATATAAAATATGCACTTAGTTGACCTTTGACCTAATTAAGAGAAACAGGGGCAAAATTTCATATGGCATGGGGCAGTTTCTGAATACTAAGACATCAAATATTACATATCCAGTGCATGCCAAATTCTACTATTTCATGCCATGGCTCGACTCATTTTCCTCAGTTGGATGCCCAACTAAGACACAGATCAGACAGCGTCTTTAGGAGCTTCTGGCCAGGATCTGCTCTGTTTGCTTATAGAATAATATACACGTAGATCTGATTCTGAAGTTTCTGTCAAAAACAAAACTTCCCTTGTAACCTTAGTAAATTATTAATTAACTCCATGAGTATTCATGGGGTAAAACATTATTAAACACTTAGATTAATATTCATGGAGGAAAGGTTGATGCAGTCACTTGCTTGAAACCCCCAGATTATGCTTATGTTTTAGTTGCTTTTCTACAGTTTTTTTACTGTATTTTATCAGGCTTTTGATTGGTGTGTGTTGCTTGCTTTTTTCCAGGTCCGGCTACATCTTCCAGTTTGTTTCCACCATCTCATCCCCTAGTTCGCTTTCCAACTGAAGCAGCCATGCAGGATTCAAAGAGAATGGTAATGTTTTTTTCACAGAATAGTTAAAGCTCTATTGCCTGATATTGTATTGTGTGGTGATGTTGGTGTGGGTATTGGTTGGATGTGTGTGTGTGTGTGTGTGTGGGGGGGGGGGGTCAAACTCCTCACAGTGATCTCCCTTGTCACTACGTGCGGTCATCACTGTCACCACAAGGCTTTTAGCTGGATTTTAGCTAAAAACATGTTTTGCATATTTTATGTTTTTGAATGTTGATTTCAACAGTTTTCGATTTGGGGTTATATATCAGCACTAGTAAAGCCAACAAAGTAGATCAATAATCAGCTTTCCTAAAAAATGAATTTTGGTAACCGTTTACACGATTATTTATTATAGACCACCGGTGTTGATTTTTATCCGGTCACCGGTTGTTGAACATGTCAAACTTAATTCGGGACGCTGTACATGAATATGATTCTCAAATTTACCCAATTCCCGAACATATTACATGTTTTGAATATTTTCTTGAGGAACAGGGTGTAATAGTAAATTTACTGGTTGGCTACGGTAAGAGTTTGCAGTCGACAGAGCATGTCATAGTTTGATCACATGATGTACACCATGGTCAAAGTGAATGTTGTGGTGGCAGGGATCTCCTCAGGGAGATAACTGCGTTGGAGGTTGTGTGTCTGTGTGTGTGCGTGCGTGCGTGTGTGCGTTGATGTGTGTGCGTGCGTTGATGTGTGTGTTGGATTATCTTAATGTACAAAAGCCTTGGACAGTAAGGTCACACTGCTACATACAATAAAACCGCTATCAACCAGTTTGTCTCTCCATTCACCCATCTGTCTGTCAGACTTTTTCGTTTTTTGACCCGGTTTTGAACCGGCGGGTCAATTTTCAACGTTGAGAATCGACCCGGACACAATTTCAACACCAGCTTTTGATAACAACAGCCGTTGAAAATTTGCCATCTGTGAAATTTTGATCCAGTTCCCGATTTTCTCTTTTCACAATGATTTTAAAACGTTGTTCCAGCGAAGGGTATAGAGACCCTTACCCACTCCCCATCTGAACACATCAATCTCAATACCAGGTCAATTTGCAACAATAAGAATTGACCCAAACATGTCACTTGTTCCAATTGACTGCTAATCGTGACAATGATAATATTTATGAAATCAGAATTGGTTAACTCTCCATCTTATCATGATCGAATCTGCTTGACGTTATATGCGATTTTTGATTGCATCTACAGATTGTAAATCCCCCGCCGCAAAACTGGGAAGGGATTATAGGAATGCACTCAGTCTGCCTGTCCTAAATACCTTCATGTCCTCCCCATATCTCCTAACCCTTTGAAAGATTTTCATTAAACTTGTGTCAAATTATTATACCTCCGCAAATTTGTTTGGGGTGGTATACTGGAATCACCCTGTCCGGCGGTCGGTCGATCCGTCCGTCCGACCGTACGTCCGCATTTGAACACGGTTGTTGGTGTCGCAAACTCCTCCTTCCGTTTAAAGTTATTAAAGTCACTGACCGTTCCAAGGCGGTACTTTCATCCCTAGTGTATGTTTGTTTTGTCTTTGTGCGTCTCGTGTTGTTTTGATAGTTATGTAAATTTGCTGTTTCCTTGTGTTGCTGTTCGGGCGACTGTTTGTTCTGTATGTGGTGTTTCCTGCATGACTCATTTTTGTACTTTTATTCATATTTGGTATACATAATAAACACGAATGGTAAATGTGCAACACATAATTTTCATGTGTTTAGCGCTGGGCATTGCAGAATATATCTCCCCTAGGACCTGAGCTTTTTGTGTCATTTTGGCATGAAACATGGGGAGTTGGTGTCGCGAACTCCTCCTTCGGTTTTAAAGTTATTCAGTGTATATAAGGTATACTAAATAACCATGAAAAGTAGACGTGCAAGGCACACTTTTCATATGTTTAGCGCTGGAGATTGCAGAATTATCCCCCTTTGAAAGTTGAGTATTTTTATGCCCCCCAGATTTGATCTGGGGGCATATTGTTTTTGCCCTGTCTGTCTGTTGTCCGTTTGTCTGTTTGTTTGTCAGCAACTTTAACATTGGTTATAACTTTTGAGTCAGTACAGATAGCGACCTGATATTTGGCATGCATATGTATCTCATAAAGCCGCACATTTTGAGGGGTGAAATATCAAGGTCAAGGTCATCCTTCAGGGTCAAAGGTTAAATTGTCTGTTTCTTTGTCTGTAACTTTCACATTGGTCATAACTTTTGAGCCTGTACAGCTTGTTATTTGGCATGCATATGTATCTCATAAAGCACATTTTGAGGGGTGACATGTCATGGTCAATGTCATCCTTCAAGGTCAGAGGTCAATCACCGACTTTAACATTGGACCAGTAGAGATAGAGACTTGATATTTGGCATGCTTGTGTATCTCATGAAGCTGCACATTTTGAGGGGTAACATGTCAAGGTCATTCTTCAGGGTCAAATGTCAAATTGTCTGTTTGTTTGTCTGTAACTTTAACATTAGTCATAACTTTTGAGCCAGTACAGATAGAGACTTGATATTTGGCATGCATATGTATCTCATAAAGCCGCACATTATGAGTGTGACATGTCAAGGTCAAGGTCACCCTTAAAGATCAGAGGTCACATATATGGGTCAAATCACCGACTTTAACATTGGCCATAACTTTTGAACCAGTACAGATAGAGACTTGATATTTGTCATGCTTGTGTATCTCATGAAGCTGCACAGTGAGGGGTGACATGTCAAGGTCATCATTCAGGGTCAAAGGCCACCAACCTCAAATTGGCCATAACTTTTGAACCAATAGAGATGACTTGATAATTGGTATGCATGTGTATCTCATTAAGCTACACATTTTGAGCAACATGTCAAGGTTAAGGTAATCTTTTAGGGTCAAAGGTCACAGACTTTAACATTGGCCATAACTTTTGAACCAGTAGATACATACTTGACATTTGGTATGCATGTGTATCTCATGAAGCTGCACAGTTTTGGGGGTGACATGTCAAGGTCATCTATTAACATTGGCCATAACTTTTGAACCAGTAGAGATACAGACTTGATAGTTGGTATACACGTGTTTCTCATTTGGCTGCACAGTTTGAGGGGTGACATGTCAAGGTCAAGGTCATCTTTGAAGGTCAAAGGTCATTAACATTGGCCATAACGTTTGAACCAGTAGATATACAGCCTTGATACTGGTATGCATGTGTATCTCATGAAGCCGCATAGTTTGAGGGGTGACATGTCAAGGTCAAGGTCATCCTTCATGGTCAAAGGTCACCAACTTTAACATTGGCCATAACTTTTGACCATAAAAGATACAGACTTGATATTTAGTATGCATGTGTACCCCATGCAGCTGCACAGTTTGAGTGGTGACATGTCAAGATCAAGGTCATCCTTCAGGGCCAAATATCATATCGAGTGGGCATAGTGTTTCACAAAAACATCTTGTCATTTTCGTATGTAGCATTGAGACTGGTGTCGCCAGGTTCTTCAAGTTGAAAATTATTGAATTGATATCTGCCATACATAATAACCACGAATAGCATATATGCAAGAGGAAAATTTCATAATAAGTTGCATGCATTACAGAATTATCTCCCCTTTAAATTGAGTATTATTGTGTTTCGGTCCTGTTACTTTGGTAGTTGGTGTCACACACTTGGATTTGCAATCAATACTGCCGTGCGGGGGTATTTATCACAATTAGTGATAGTTCTAGTGTCTCCAGTAAAACAATGTGCAGAACCCATGAATTAACCGTGCGAGGTCAAGGTCAGTGTCTCAAAACCACTTACGCCAAATTCCCGGGTTTTCGGTTAAACGCCTAATTTTTATCACATCGAAATAATAAGTCTATATAAAACCAGCAATTGTTTTATGGTAATGGTAACATATTATGCAAGTTCGGTTCAAAGTTGGAAGGCATGAGAGTGTCCGAAACAGTTAAGATTTATGTAAATACCTTCCTGTTTACATATACTGTAGACAGGTCATAGCTGAATACATGTCATAAGTAGGTCAGGAAGCATAAAGTGGAGCTTTCTATTGTACTGTCAACAGACATACATATATGCAGATACATACATATAGATAGATATATTTATAGAGAATATCTTGTTACTTCATCAGTTTACATTCTTTTACAAGACATGCCAAAGCTTATTTTATATTTTAACATTTAATAGTCAGAGAGACAGAGAAGCAGAGAGACTCATGCAAAGAATATATAGTGAGTAAATTGATAAATTATACTTATAGAGATTCGTTTTTACCACCTCAGTTTAAATTATTTTTGGGAAATGCCCTAGCTGACGTTATTTACCTAAAATAGGTATAAAGAGAACATATCATTGACAGACAGGCAGGCAGGCAGATAAAGATAAACAGAAACAAATAAATAGATAACAATTAGATAAAAAGTATGATTTATGGAGAATACTTTTTACTACCTCAGTTTAAATTTGTATACAGGAAATGTCATAGCCTTCAATGAAACTTATCGACCCTTTTACAGTCGGTAGCTACGCTCCCCTCTTTGCTTGCGCGATGACAGGCCGAGGGTAGTACTCTATGATGGTATACTCTTAAACTCGGATACGGGATGAGCTTACCAGACTCATGTATTATTTTTTCCCTGTCGTGCCCTTAACGGCTTACCTGCAGGTGCTCTGACTTCAGCAAAGTCATTGAGTACATATTTGACGGAATGTCACAGTTATTACGCTATGTTTTACATGTTGCCCTGTGTTCACCGTCGTCTATGTTGTGGGTAAGTCCGGCGGGGATACCTTTATTTACACTATTTGTAAAGCTAGGGTGACTTTGAGAGAAGTGTGAGGTTAGGACGTCCGTAACCCGGTTTAAACCCCCAGTGGTATTTTTGCTACTGACCGTGCCAAGGCGGTACCCTCTTTGTCACCCTTCCTTTTGTTTGCCTTGTGTCTTTGTGCTTGTGGTTTTGTTCGTGTGTGGAATGTTTGTCTCTAGTTCTTGTGTGTCTGTTGATGTTTTCTGTGTTTATCTCGTGTGTGAGTGTGCGTTTGGGTGTCTGGTTGTGTGTGTATGTGTGTGTGTGTCATGCTGTCTATCGGTGTTTTGGTGGTGGTTGCGTCTTGTATGTGGATTTGCCTGCTTGACTTCACTACTTTTCCATTCTCGATATTTGGATGATATTTTTAACTTAGATAACCCTTTCTGTGATGTTCTGATTCCTACAATTTATCCTAAAGAACTCAAATTGAATAAAGCTAACCCGTACGACAATTATGCAACGTTTCTTGATCTAGGCCTTAAAATGATAATGGAATGATTTCTTCTAAAATATATGACAAAAGAGATGTGATTTCCCTCATCTTGACGGAGATGTTCCCCGTGTCCCATCTAACGGGGTTTATATATCTCAACTTATTCGTTTTGCTAGAGCCTGTTCATCTATTGACGATTTTAACAGTCGAAATCTCATTTTAACTGAAAAGCTACTTCAGCAAGGATATAGGTACCTTAAACTAAGAAAAACTTTCTCTAAATTTTATTATCGAAATCTCTCACTTATTGGCAAGTACCAATGTAATCTCAGGGCTTTTCTGCGACACGGTATTTCACATCCTGAATTGTATGGTGATGTGATTTACAAACTTCGTAAAATTATTGGACATACCCATTTTCACACTTTGTTCGTCAAATATGTTAAAAAAATCAGTAAAAAGGGATATGATCCTATAGTACTACTACATACTGCATGTTTGGTCGTCAACCCTTTTACAGTTGGGAATCACGCTGGCCTCTTTGCATGTACGCCGACAAGAAAGGAAAGGTTTAGTACTCTATGAAGGCGACCTCTTAAATCCAGAAACAGAAGGAGAACGTCGTATATCTGTACTATTTCGTTTTAGTCTTACCTTTTATTACTTTTCTACAGTTACTCTGTTTGCAACTCAATCATTGAGTACACTAGCGATAGGTGGATATAGTTTGTTCACTTAAATGATTTCGTTATACATGCACTTTACCACTGTATTTGCCATCGCGGTTGTTGTAGATTAGTCGGAGAGGGGATACGATTATTTACACTGTTTGTCTTTTAGGATGGGGATGGAATAAGTGTGAGGTTGGGCTCCCATAAACCGGTTTAACCCCCAGTCAATTTTGTCACTGACCTTTCCATGACGGTACTTCCATCCCCCCCCCATTGTATGTTTGTTTTGTCTGTGTGCGTCTCTTGATGTTTGTATAGTTGTTTACATTTGCTGTTTCCTTGTGTTGCTCTATTCGGGTGGCTGATTGTTCTGTATGTGGTGTTTTCTGCATGACTCATTTTTGTACTTTTATTTACCGAATATAGGTATAAAGTAGAATGTAGACATTTAACTAGTTAGATAGATATATAGGTAGACTGACAGACATGTGGGACCGTGACTGTTTGTGCTCCGGAGTTGTTTACAGTACCCACAGAGATTCGAAACGAATTTCAACTTAATGAGAGAGTATGTCACGGGGTGTAATTTACCTATATCTACTTGTACAGCCGTGATATGCAAGCCGGCTTTTATAGCTATTCGGTAGAGTGATTGACTCTGAATCTCGAGGTCTAGAGTTCGATCCCCACCCTGACAGGATTTTTTTCCCTGAGAGAAACCCGGTTAAAAGGGGAAATAAGGAATTTGCGGTCGTTGAAAGGCTGTTAGATATGTTTTTGGTCCATAACAAATTCAAATGATATTTTAACTAAATTGAAAATGAACAGTACAACATTTCTTCATTGAGCTCTTACGATTTCTCTACACACTATATACTACTCTACCTCACCATCTTATAAAGGATAAATTGATTAAATTGATAGAAAAAAACCTTTGCCAGAGAAAATAAAATGTTCCTTGCTTACAAAATGTTCAACGTTCATTCTTTTCGAATTCTAAACTTGAAAATTACACAACGCGGACTTGCCTTGGTGTTTGTAGATCTTTAACATTTCTTTTAGATAACATATTTGTGCGCTATGGGGATACCATATATCGCCAAGTTGTTGGTATACCTATGGGAACAAATTGTGCCCCTCTTGTTGCAGATTTGTTTTTATATTGCTATGAGAAGGATTTCATGCTTAGTTTAAAACCTGATACACAATCTGACATTGTTAGTGATTGTAATAAAACGTCTAGGTATTTAAACAATATTTTGAATTTGGATACTCCTTATTTTGAAAATATGGTTTCTTCTTTTTACCCAAAAGAACTTACTTTAAACAAAGCGAACCTATCTCACATCCAGGCTTCCTTTTTAGATTTGAATCTTTACATCACTAATGATAAAGTTTCGTTTATAATATACGATAAATTGGAAGATTTCGATTTCAAAATTGTTAATTATCCTTCACTAGATGGAGATGTTCCCCGGTCTACATCTTATGGGGTTTACATTTCTCAACTTATAAGCTTTGCCCGAGCCTGTTCTTTGCTAGTATATTTTAATAGTCGTAATTTAGTTACAGTGGTAAATACGCTATTCCTACCCACTTAACGCGTTTCTTACGCGTTACCTAACCGTTCGTTACCCGTTTCTTAGCCGTTTCGTTAAACGGGTTTCTAACCGTTTGTTTACGCGTTTCTTAACGCGTTTCCTAAACGTTAAGAGCCCGGATGAAAGGGGAGTAATCATGGACGAAAGGGGGGTAATCCTTGATATGGCCTTTCTTTGAAATGGGAGACATTCTCATGTACCTGTTGGACACTCCTGATATGTAAAATTAAGATTAACCCTTTCGCTGCCAAACTCTGTCGTCTGCTAACTTTGTCGTCTGCTACAAAATTTCATTCTTTTGATTTTCTTCATTTTTGTTTCACAAACATAGTAACAGTAACAAACAGTTTTGATCCTGATGAGACGCCGAGTTACTCGGCGTCTCATCTGGGTCCAAAACCTTTTGCGTCTCATCTGGATCCAAACTGTTTGCAAAGGTAATCACAGATCCGACATTGGCAGTGAAAGGATTAACAGTATTTAAACTTTTAATTCTCGTTTCATTTCCATAAGATCTAGCTAGATCTATATCTATATTAAAATATAGATCTACATTCTCATTGCGTTCATCTATGTGTTGTAAAATGTCTTTTTTTTGCTACTGGACGTACAGTACCGTAGAAGATATAGTAGACGTATTTTACAGTAGATATAGATCATATCAATCTAAACTATCTTTAAAACTAGAATTTATATTAATCTAAATTTTAAATTGGTTTAAAACGTTTGGATTTAACTTTGTACTGAGCCAAAGATCTACAATTATTCAAACATAGTTTTCTTGTATTTTGGAGAAGCTAACAGATCATATTTTTAGATCATTGGGCACCTTATTTGGTATTTCTGTTACGTAATAGTTCGTAACTTTGTTGATAAGAAAGCAGTGGTGTGATCACTGTCAAGACCACTGTCCCCCTGCTTAAGAAATAGCTAGTGGATTTACTGACCATCTGGCAGCTTTGATCGTATATTTAGGCTGGGTAAAATAATAAAGTCTTCAACTAAGACAATTTATTTTCATGCATTCATAACAATTATAGAGTTAGTAATTTTTAAATATTTGAATGCGGGGAACAAAAGTACTGACATTTGAAAGCAGTGTAAACACAGACAATAATAGCTATAAAATCAGGGTGTTGATCAGGGTCTTCACTAATATTTTCATAGGCCTAATTAAAAATCATCTAGCAAATTTAAGTCTGATAATAGTGAATGGAATATACAGTTAAACAATGATGGGCTATTCCACTTTTAAATTTCGGCATACAAAGGTTTAATCTTCACAAAGTAACAAAATAATAAGAACGTTTTCATAGTTATATGTGAGCATGAAATATGCTTATTTGTTTAAAACGCTTTAGATCTACCTCATAATGATGAAAACACCTTTGAAAACGTAATAGGTTCAGATCAGATTTCTCACGTGGAAGCCGTTTGATCTTGGGTCTGCATTATTTGCTTATCCCATTACGTACACATGGATATAACACTCTAACGCCTTTGCAAACAGAGTAAACCTAGACATGAAGGCTCTTGTAGGGGCCGTCGGATCAGGGCCCACTCTGCATATGAAATTATAAATTAATAGAGTTGACTATATTTTCTACAAATATTAAAAAGGCGTGTGCACTTATACCGTTGTTAAATTCAGCAAGATCTAATAAATACTCATGATGTCATTTTTTCTGACAGAAATATTCAAATGGGAAAGGATTAAGAAATAGAATAGATCTGAATTCTTTAGTAGGTTTCTTCATTCTATATCCAAAATTTGGTGGTTTACTTTGTGACAGTTTTTTATCTGAAATGTAGAAACCTACTCAAAAAGAACTAATTCTTCAATCTATTTGTTTGATATACAGCGGATATCTGATATTATAGCTTTGTACAAACAAAATTTAAGAATCGTTACCTAAATGAGCAAATCGTCGACACTAGCCGGGATTGAACCGCTAAACGTTCGTTGAGTGACGAATCGATTCTTATTTTGGCTAACCATTTCATTCGGAATTTTTTTGAAAACGGCTATCATCGATAAGATCCAAAATCTCCGCATGAAACGGAAAACTTTTGCACCTACCGCAACTTCTCTGGTATAATCGTTTCTTTACGCGTTTAACGCGTGTACACCGTTTATCGCGTAACCGTTCGTTAACCGTTCGTTAACCGTTCACTACACGTTTCTTACGCGTAGAAAAACGGGTAAAAGGGTAGGAATAGCGTATTTACCACTGTATTAGCCTATAACTCATAAACTTCTTAAGCAATGCGCTACAGATATCATAAAATTCGGAAAGTTTTTTCAAATTCTATTATCGAAATTTACCCCTCATTAGTAAATATAACTGCAATTTACGGACGTTACTGCAACAAGGTTTTTCTCATCCAGATTTCTATGGTGATGTTATCTACAAACTTAGGAAAAATCGTAGTCATATCCATTTTCACGATTTGTTTATTAAACGCATTAACATTTTTAGGAAGAAAGGTTATGACCCTATTGTATTGCAACACACTGTATCGCTACGCTTGCACGGTGACAAGCCGAGGGTTGTACTCTATGATGGTATACTCTTAAACCCAGAAATGGGATGAGCTTACCAGACTCATGTATTACCTTTTCACTGACGTGCCCTTAACGGCTTCCTGCAGTTGCTCTGTCTTCAGCAAAGTCATTGAGTACAGATTTGACGGACTTTCACAGTTCTTATGCTATTGTTTACATTTTGTACTGTGATTACTGTCTTCTATCTCGTGGGGAAGTCCGACGGGGATACTTTTATTAACAGTGTTTGTTTAGCTAGGGCGACTTTGAGATAGGTGTGAGGTTAGGATGTCCATAAACCGGTTTAAACCCCCAGTGGTGATTTTGCTACTGACCGTGCCAAGGCGGTTCTCTCCTTGTCACCCTTACTTTTGTTTGTCTTGTGTCTTTGTGCTTGTGTTTTGTTCATGTTCGTCTCTGGTGCTCGTGTATTTGTTGGTGTTTTCTGTGTTCTTCTCGTGTGTTTGCGTGTGTGTGTGTGATGCTGTCTTGGTGGTGATTGCGTCTTGTATTGTGACTTTTCAACTGTATGTGTGTGTATGAGTATAAATTGTTATGCTTTCTGTAGGTGTTTTGGTGATGGTGGCGTTTTGTGTGTGGCTTTTCCTGCTTGACTTCACTACTTTTTCACATATAACAGTATTTAATGTTACAGATAACAATAGGAACAGACAGCTCCTATAAATATACTCTGTCTGCTAACGCTTTAATGCATGTATGTACATATGAAAAGTATATGGACTTGTTCTCACTTAATACATGACGCAATACTGATTCACCAGTATGCTTTGAAGGGCATGAAAAACCAGAAATTTTGGGATCCGATAAAGAAAATTAGTTTAAATGAAATAGTAGATACAAACCTTAATGAAATAATAGAAACAAAACTTTATTTCTGCCATGCTAAAGAAAAGGATAAATATCAGAATTGGACGGTATAGCAGCCTGATCGGTATGTTTGTGTTCCCTTGACTGTATAATCAGCCTCTCATTTAACAATTTTCTACAAGATTATTCCATTCCAAAGCCACCCTATTCAATATGTCCTCTGATGTCCCTGTCTATAGATTGTGTCCGAAATGTAGGAACATATGTTTCCCAACCTTAAACCCCATTTCGCTGTTAAACTCTGAGAAACACCAAGAAACATTTTGATGTTATTGCAGTACACATGTAGTCTTGGAACCAAGCTATTGACTATTGTTTAAGTGTGCTTGTTGTATATATAACTAAAATATACATACTTTCTTCCAGGAAAAGTTTTGGAAATTGTGAACATGTACTCTGCTATTCATCTGTGTGCAGTTCGTACATCTACAACATCACACATAATTGTATTGAAAGTAAGTGCTAAATCTATTGATACGATATTACTTATACGTTTGTGTGGCATCTGCTGTCTGACTGCTGTTCTGTTTTGACTTAGACAAAAAAGGAACTCGGGTTTATAATGCTGTATTCGGTCTATTGAATACCTAATTTAGCCTTGGTTAAACATTAAAAACCATCTGGAACAGTTAATACGTAACAGAATCGAGATATATAATAGACTACTAACCCATTACAGTGTCTATAACTACATGAGTATTCGATAGTTATTCTTCGTTTTGTTTCTATTATATGTATTCTGATTAATTTTGTCAAAGGGATTAAGTACTATCTGACACAACACATTAATTCGGTAGTTTAAGTAGAATAGACCTACATCTGCAAATGAACAGCCTAAGCATACGTCCATTTGTTGCCTCAATATCATCTTAAAATCTGTGATCTATATAATATAATATAAATATGTGAATGTATGTAAACTATAAAGCTTTGTTAATTAGCAGTGTATCTCCGATTGTAACTGTTATATTTAATTTCCAATTCTTTAACTTGATGCCATTATATTATGAATGACTTTCGCAAACCTAACAATTAGGACACGAAACAGTCTAGGACACAATCTGCTGAATGTGCTCAATCCGTCGTAGAGAATTGTGCCTTTTATTGTTTGATATGTGTTTTAATACCTCTTAAAATACGTTAACTCAAATACCAATGCATTAAGGGCAGTCATTGCTACGATTACACGTCTAGCTGCTCTTTAACTTTTTGAATTTAGGACACTCATGCACTGGCATTTACAAGCAATGTAGACTCAGATGAAGGCTCATAGTGGAGTAGTCTGATTAGGTCCTGCACTCCTGACATTCAAATTTCTCTTGCAAATTATACCCTTTAATACATTAAACAATGATGGACGCTGCACTTTGAACTCTGCGAAATTCAGTGCTGAAATTACTTAAATCGTTCACAATTTGTTTTCCCTTGGCAAATATGTTAATAATGATATCAATATTGCCAGTGCTAAACTTGCTTACTTTAGCGCATATGATTGAGTAAAATAGTTCAAGGAAACATATCAGAGGCTGCAGAATGTAGTCATGCCCTACCCGTGGATTTAGTTTGTATAAAATAAACAAATGACATAGCAGGTGGTGAAAGTAATTGACTGCTTTGCTTTTTACAATATTTTTAAATCATGAATGTCAGTCAAATGTCTAGAAGGCAAGTACAATCAGCTGATCGGGAAAAAACGGAATTTAAACAAAACAAAAACAGCAATTTGAAACAAATTCGCCATTTTCGCCACTATACTTAATACATTATGGATTAATATAATGTACGTCTTCATTTTATTTAATATTGTCTATATTTGAATTGGTCAAATAGTAGTGTAGTTGCATTCAGTTACAATACACCATCTTTTGATGCGTATGTTGGAAATATGCAAACGATTTGATGATGTTTATAATACTGAAAAATAAAAATATGACACTTATTGCTTGCAGATTAACATTGGCATAGTCATTCATCTCATTTGCAAGCGTTAAATTCTCTTGTTGACCGAATCTTTCTAATATTTCAAAGAAACAAAATACTTTCAGTGTTTTACTTCTGAAATATAATTTAAGTATCGCTTCATGTTTCCAATGATACAGACCTGTAACATAATATATTAATTATTGGTTACCAAAAGAAAAAATCTTAAACATTTTATTCTCCTGAACCTGTAGGCAGACTGAAAGATCGTTGTTAGTAATAGTCTTCTACCAAAGTTGCTAAAATCATTTTATATCTCAAGAAAACATGGTTGCCAAGGACAGGTCTAGAGTACATTATATAACTGTGTAGAAAACTTCTCCAAACCCGGTTTCTCTAATTGAACGTATGTTTGTAGAAATAACTCCTCGCTGACCCTTCATAAAAAGTGCTAAAACCATGCTGCTTTCTGAAAAACATGGCCACCAGACACGGGACTAAATTTCCTTATATGATATAAACTATTTGTTTTTCAAAAAATGGAGTCTTCTCGTGCCTCTCTACCTAAATGCTAAACCAAGTTATTTTATTGATTCTTTATTTACCTCCATACATGAAGAGTTATACATCAAATAAATATCAATAGAATATACAAAACTATAACATAATAAATACATGTATGTGAAAAGTGATATAAATACAGTTAATTAGAAACGGCCTGTAA
The DNA here is from genome assembly GCA_963576725.1 of Azorinus chamasolen. Taxonomy (NCBI): domain Eukaryota; kingdom Metazoa; phylum Mollusca; class Bivalvia; order Cardiida; family Solecurtidae; genus Azorinus; species Azorinus chamasolen. The sequence continues at coordinate 46,546,511 of OY755238.1, read as the reverse complement.
TACAGGACAAACTACGGACAATACTAATTACAGTTAGAATTATAGTACATGGAACATGATTTAACCCTTTGCTCCATAAGTATGCATTTCTACGCCTTTGCTTATGACATAACACAGATACGATCTCATAGGCTCTTCCAAGACCAGATAATCAGTTCGTGTGTATGTGTGTCATAAATTAACACAGTCACCATCTATGAAGCCATAATTACTAAACTGGATACCCATGGAGCAGAGGGTATGTTCATACATACCATACGTGTGTAAATAGTACACAATAACTACCGTTTTAATATGGAGGCATCGCCCTGCCATAATCATGAATATACATGTAACTTATCATGAATATAACTAATCATATTCCCTCTGGCGAAACGAAACTCAGAAGGAAAGTGAAGGTAAATGTATGAAATGTCACTGTACTAGACCAAAATCCAACCGTCTGGTAAAAGTGATGGAAAGGAGCGTCGCGGGCGCCACGCACCTTTCCCTAATAAGCTACGGACAGACGGGCGAATAGCGCATAATATCATAAACACCACCATGGTGATTCGAAACTCTACAGAAATAACAATTAAATCCGCTGTATATGAAATTAATCAGCAATAATTATGCATATACCACAACACAACCCCTCGGACGAAACGAAATACAGAGGGAAAGTATAGGTATATTGATGACAGTACGCCATGTAACGTTACTGTAAACGAGAAATACCTTTCCGGCTCGCTCGTTTAATAAGATCGATGGAAAAGGGGTAGCATAAGCACACACCCTTCCCACGGTACTCTGTTATGGACGAACAAACAGACGGATGGATCGTAGGGAAAGCTACACACATCATATCGGTGGCAAGAACCTCTACAAACAAACAATGAACAGTAACACACACACCACCCATACAGTAGCTATTTACCATGTAAGGCAGACAAACGCCCGAGCCTAAACCTACAGACATATATGTGTATACTATATGAAACTGCAACAAAGGTGAGACTTCATTTGCCACACTACTCTGAGCACAAATATAATATACCATATAATGTTTTACCCCATTCCTTCCTAGACTATTTCAGACCCAACTCCTTTGAATAAATCTACCGAAAGGGAGTAATAACTACAGAAAGGGAATTTCAGAATTGTGTAGTTTTGGCTAATATTGTATATGTTCTAACTTGAAATGCGCACTGCTACGTATTCAGTATGATGGTCAGATGGTCTTTAAAAACAAGATTTTGTGAACATAGTTACCACTTCCGGGTAAAACAGTTCGCAATTTTCTTTACTGACATTTTCGTCACACATGGCATTTTTTCAAATATACTTGGGTTCAGCCAGTAGAACAAATTCATTCTGATTCAAATACCACTAGCAGTTTTTAATCAAAAGCTCGTTTAATCACAGAGCTAGAATGGATAAAATAAATGTGTATGCGTAGAATGCGCGAGCGTATTTGTATGTGTGGTTGTGTGTCACTTATTTTTGACCGATATATTGGTGTTAATCACCTCTTGTGTTTGACTTTTCCTGCTTGACTTTACTACTTTTTCATGGTAATTTTTCAGGATATACGCTGGAATGCCATGTTGTTCCCTTGCATACAACTACAGAAGCAGTTGGCACCACAATTAATAGAGGTATGTTTGAATGGATCATTTGCCTTTACATTTTGACTAGATCAACTCATATCCATTTTCATAACGCATTAAATCTTTAGGAATGAAGGTTATGTTCATATTGCATTGCAACGACACTGCATGTTTGCTTATTGTTCACTTTACAGTTGATAGCCACATTTCATTCTTTGATTGCGCGATGACAGACCGAGGATAGTACTTTGTACACTTTTAACCCCGAAAACTTACAATACTCATATACTGCATTTTCTCTGTCATCTCCTTAACGGTTTCCCTGCAGTTTCTCTGACATAAGCAAAACCATTCAACAAATAAGTGACGCACTGTTGTTGTTGTTTTATGCTATGTTTTACATATTGTCCTGTGCTGACCTTCTTCTAGTGTTCCCGAGACGTCCAGTGGCGATACCTTTATTCATAGTTTGTCTAACTATGTTGACTTTGAGATAAGTGTGAGGTTCACAACTCGTATATTCTCAAGAAACTTTAAACTATTTGTTTCAAATTAGTTAAATTGTGTCAAACATATTACAACCTAATTAGATCACACGTAAGTCAGTATATATATATGGGTTACAAACAGTTTCCAAATAGTGACAGATGGCAGCAAGAGATTTGTTACGTTGTCTAACTCTTGTTATAATGAAAATATATACATATACAACTTATAATTCCGTCAGTGTTGAAGATTGTTTCATTTGTATTTTCAGGTGAGGTTCCAGTGTCTCCTAACAAACATTATTGTAGCACTAAAACCGTTTGAAATAAGCATGTATACGAGGTCAGTGATATATAAAACGTTGACTTTGGCCATGAGTCTTGTGAAAACGGATGCTGGTCCCTACCATGAATATAGGAACTCATCTGTAACCATAATGTGTAACTTCTTCCCAGTTGAACAACACATCACTGTCTTTCTAAGACAACACGTGGGTGAATAGTTTTTCACTAGTGGGAAAATCAAATGTGATTAATGTGCCTCCTTATTTGTATGTAACAACGCACATGCCATACCAAACCTTATGACATTTCAGTCTTCTACGACGTACACATAACTGTACACATGATCAAGAACGAAATGTTCGACATCTTAAACCACTGATGAGCCTTGCGATGGAATAATGCAAATAAACCCTGATTAACAGCTCCTACAGAAGCCATCTCATATGGGTCTACTCTAGATATTATTAGTAAGGTGTCATTACACATAGTGCTCTTACAAAACATGTGCTGTTGATTTTGTGTCATTTTAGTATGTATATGTCACTCAAATGAACGTTTATGATCCTGATTTATGTTAAGTGAATATAATGTGAAACGTAACTAAACTTGCAAAAGCGTTTGTTGCTTGCACAAGAAAATGAGAAGAATGGAACGTGGAATGGGTTTTAGAAACGGAGAAAAGATTTTAGTTATCGAAGTCTACCTCTAACTGTTACGTGTTCCAGACTCAATCGTGTCTTCCGTTTATCATCACACATTGCTTCAAAATAACACATTCATTTAGCATTGTGTTACAAAATAATATGTGATGCATTACTGGGAAACAGGTTTCGACATGGAGAAAACATTTTGACTTAGAAGTCCTTTTAACTTAATGTGTTCTATACTTACAGTTTCTTCCTTCTGTCACCACAAATTGCTTAAGAATTGTGTTGTTAATCTTCTATCAAAGTGTGTCTTCGTCTCTCAAGTCTTTAAATTCCATACTATATATTCAACTAATCAGAGCACATTTTCTATTGCATTTTGTTGAAAAGTATCTATGGCACTATTCCTCGGAAAATGTCCTGTCTACATTTGTGTTGGGTTGTCCGTGTATTTGTCTGTACGTGTGGTTGCCTATATTTGTATGGTTGACTATATGTGCATGTCTGGCTGTATGCGTTTTAAACGTACTGTTCATAGAGAATTTAGAAGTCCGCCATAACACATTTGGCATTATGCTACAAAATAATTGTTTCATGTTTTTGTCTATATCTGGATTTGTCGCTATGTAAGTTGTTAGTATAGTTTGCTTATATTATTCTTTTCGCCTATATCTTGTATATATAGTTGCTTTCTGCTAGTCTCTGACTATCAGTCACTTTTTCAGCCAGTCTTGCAATCTAAATTGCTACAAAGCTTGTCTTCAGAATTTATAATCTTCACAACAGCAGGTGTTAAGTGCTTGTGTGGCGGCAGTACAACGTCGCCCCGTACTTCATTCTCAGTGTTGTTATACCTTCTGATCCTTCGAGATCATTAATTTCAGTACATCTTGTTCTGAAAATTGAATACCGCTTAAGCCGGTGCTAGGGGGCGTGAGCAGTGTTGCACTTTCAATTACTGCTCATGAACAGACTCAATAAAACCGAGTCTACAATTTTCTCTTTTTGTGTTGCAATTTTTGCTTTCGGGGAATCACCTCCCTTCAGAATTTATAATCTTTACAACAGCAGGTGTTAAGTGCTTGTGTGGCGGCAGTAAAACGTCGCCCCGTACTTCATTCTCAGTGTTGTTATACCTTCTGATCCTTTCAGAATTTGATATGTTTGATATTTGTTATATGTACGATAGTGTGCTATTCGATTGTTAATTGAATGTGTCATGCATAAAAGAAAGAATGACTTTCGACATGGAGAAAACATTTTGATTTAGTAGCAATGGAAGCACTTCTTTAAATTTAATGAGCTCCATTCTAAACAGTTTCTTCCTTTTGTCACCACACATTGCTTAGGAATTGTGTTGTTATACTTCTATCAAAGTTTTTCGCCGTCTCTCAAATCTTTGCATTCCATACTAAACCATATCTTCAACTGATCAGAACACTTTTCTATTGCATTGTGTTGAATGGTAATATAGCCTCATTCTAAACAGCTGCTTCCTTTTGTCACCACACTTTGCTTAGGAATTGTGATGTTGAGCTACTATCACAGTGTTTATCCGTCTTTCAAATCTGTAAATCCCATACTAAACCATATCTTCAACTGGTTACTTTTCTGTCTGCATTTATGTCGGGTTGTCCGTCTATCTGTCTGTATCTAAGGTTAACTATATGTGCCTTGTTATGATTTCTGGTCTTTCGGGTTCATTTTTCTAGTGCAATTGATTACCGCATTAGCCGGTGCTAGGATGTGAGTAGTGTTACAATTCTAATAACTGCTCATGAACAGACTCAGTAAAACCGAGTCTGCATTTTTTTTGTCCGTCCTTCCGACCGTCAGTCCTTCCATCCGTCCGTCCGTCCGTCCCAAATTTCGTGTCCCTTCTATAACTTCTTTATCTGTGAATGGATTTCAAAATAACCTGGCACAAATGTTCACCACACAAAGACAATGTGTCGCGTTCAACTCCCAGGTCCATGGGTCAAGGTCAAGGTCACAGGATACAATTACTTTGTAACAAATTTCTTGTCCGGTCTGTAACTTCTTTATCTATAAATGGATTCCAGTATAACTTGGCACAAATGTTCACCACACAAATACGATGTGTCGCTTTCAACTCCTAGGTCAATGGGTCAAAGATCAATATCACAAGGTACAATTACTTTCTCGCAAATTTCGTGTCCGGTCTGTAGCTTCTTTATATATCAATGGATTTCAATATGATTTGGCACAAATGTTCACCAGACAAAGATGATGAGCGCTTTCAACTCCCTGGTCCATTGGTCAAAGGTCAAGGTCACATAGTACAATTACTTTGTCACAAATTTCGTGTCTGGTCTGTAACTTCTTTATATATCAATGGATTTCATTATGATTTGGCACAAATGTTCACCAGACAAAGATGATGTGTCGCTTTCAACTCCCTGGTCCATGGGTCAAAGGTCAAGGTCACAGGGTACATTTTTGGGGGCATTTGTCACGTGACTGTGACAGCTCTTGTTCTCTTTTAGAATGTATTAAAATTCCAATTGAGAGAGTAAGTAGATTAATGGTTTGTAATCGCGTGTCATTGGTTGCACCAGAGTTTGTGATAACGTGGCAATGGCATTTTACATTCGGAACTGTGTAGTGATTGCCAAGTTAAGCTGGTAAAAAACTTTATCGCATACCCAATTTCCCCTGTTTGATATAATACGATGGAGTTGACATATCGAATTATTTTAGACATGTTTAATTTGGTTTCAAATTAGTAAAAGTAATTGCAGTCCTTCTCTCAACTGTACGAGTTTCATACTAAACTGTGTCGAACGCGTCCTCTGCCAGTACATACCTCTGCTTGTTTGCCCGTATAGATGTTTATGATGAACTGAACAATTGATAATCACACATTTCTATTGCATTCTGTTGAATAGTAGCTATCATGCTGTTTCGTAGTAATTGTTTTGTCTGTACTTATATCTGGTTTTATGTCTATCTAGATATGTGGTTACCCTACATGTATGGTTTCTATCTGCTTGTCTGTCTGTATGTATATATGTAAATCATTTATCTTCAACATACTGTTCATAGAGAATTAAGAAGTCCGACATTAACCTATTCTGAGCATCTTATTAGAAGGTAATGAATATCTGGTCCTCGTCTTTTCTTTCCCTCTTGATTTGTCTGTCTACTGTTACATAGGTTGCTGTCAGTATGTATATCAATCTGCATGTCTTCTTTTGGATTGTCTTTGTCTATCATATCTTCATTTTTCTATTTTGCGTAATGTCTGTTACTAAATTTATTTCTATAAGAGCGTCACACTCCATTATAAAGTACGTCTTTACCTACATATTTCTGATGCATTCTGCTGAATATATGACACTGTTTCTTATAAATTGTTTGTCTGCATTCTTCACTGACTCTGTGTCGATATACATTTATGTGTCTGATGTTTATGGTATCTGTACACCCTTTTCTAGGCTTAAATACCACTCGGAAAATGCATTTTGGAAGCGCTCTTCAAATGTAATGTTTATACACTTTCATATAACGCTCCTAATTGTGCTGTGCGCTTCAAAGCGGTGCCATATGGTGCATGATTTAATATATGGGTTCAACCAAAACCTCACAAGAGATCAGGAATATAAGTATGGTGTGTGTGTGTGTAGTAAAAGCTATTTGTGATTATTCTTGAGGTAGTCATGTGCTAAGACCGAACGAGTGGTTGGTGCATGTTCATGTAGCAGCTTGAATCCAAGCGCCCTTGCTTGTATGGTATCTTTGTGTCTATGTACTTGTGCGTTTGTTCATGCGTGCGTGCGCGCGCGTGTGTGTGTGTGTGCGTGTGTGTGTGTGCTTGTGTATTACTTGCTTTCTGTCGATGTTTTGGACGTGGTAGCGTCGTGCATGTGGGTTTTCCTGCTTGACTTTACTATTTTTTCATATGTAACCAGACTGACTCTTCTGCTCCGCCGAGATATAATGGGCCTCTCATTATTTTACACGCCCATTTTTTATTTATCCTTTATTGTCAGACACAAAAGAGCACAGTCAAACCTCATAACCTGTTAAAATTTCTCGAATACGTCTAGGGTCCTTGGTTATAGCCCACCAGATCGCACAGTGCTCAGGATGAGCTTTTTTGATCGCCTGATGTCCGTCATCCGTCGTCGTGTGAAGTGCGTCGTGTGTCGTGCGTCATCAGTCGTCAGTCGTCAATAATTTGAGCATTTAAAAATCTTCTCATCTAAATCTACAGTGTTCTGAGCTTTCAGCTTTGCTACATATCATCATATGGATGTCCTCTACAAAAGTTGTATAAATTATTCCCCTAGGGTCAAAATAGGCCCCATCCCAGGGATGCATTGTATCCAATAGAATCATATAGTAAAAATATTCTCCTCTAAAACTTGAAGGTTTCATTTTTGGCACATACCATCAATTTCAGGTCCTCTACAAAATCTATATAAACTATGCCCCTGGGGTCATAATTGGCACCGCCCCAGGTGTTGTTAGTTTAATTTTTTGTCTGAAAAACTGTACTCGATATTAATATTTATAAAACTGTTTTGGCATCGTAGCTATAGTACCTTATGTATGCATCTTGTTATAACCATAACATCTTATCTCAATTGTTCTGGTGAAATCTTCTCCTGATTGTCATGTGAGCGATATCAGAAAGGCATCTTGTTTAATACAAAAAAAATATATTTGACGAGCAGGGTAGAAACATGTTTACGCTCTCACTCTTTTGCACAAGTAAACACGGTACTCAACGGGCACAAACCTAACGCAGTTTTAACTTTTCTTTCATAAACAGAAAAAACACTGATGAATTATGACCGGATATGTCCTGTGCATCTTGCAACGATTATGGATAGATAATCATGCTGATCGTTCCGGTTAGTGATTTCATCCATGTGAAGCGCTTTTGAACGCACATATCCAGTGTGAAAAGAGCGCTATATAAATGTGGTATAAAAATAATAATAATAATAATTATGTGTTTTTGTCAGACACAGCAGTCAGTGGGCGTCCAGGACGAACCTAATCTCTGGTGATGAATATTTCGTCTTTAAAGAGAGATACCCATCGAACAATAGTACGGCATGGAAGCATCAGCTCTTTGCGTAAATTGCAGATAGATTCGCCATTTGTTTCAGCCAGTATGATATAATGATATACTACATGTAGTCCAACTACGTAACAATCAATACTCTTTCCAGTGATATGCCACACTTGTGGTTGCACCTGGAAATGGTAAAATACTGTATTGTTGCTAATACTTTTCAAACGACCCTCTTATGTAAAACGAAAGAACTTTACTTTTCGAACCCAGCGAGACCGCATTTTGCAACACGCGCGTCAAAGAAGCTGTTACGGCATAAAGAAATATTTCGATTTAGTGGTAATGGAACTATTAGAATATCTTCATATTTTGAGTAAAATAATTCAATTTTCCATCGGCTATTTATCTTAATACCTGCATCCTCGCATAGATCGTTGGGTAGGCATATGTATAGTTCAGCAGGCGTACGGGCGTAGATGTATTTGCTAAACAGATAGTTTGCACAGTTTGAATATTAACACACGTTTGGATTATGTTGGTAGTCTGGGACAATGCCAGATGCATTAGTACTTGAAATAGACATTTAGTGTTAAATGTACAATCGGCTAAGTGTTCCTTCGGACTGAAAGTAGACTATAACGAAGATCTTTACTTTTACTTTTTATGCGATAGCTTGCAGTTGATTAAACTAGATTTAGAAACTGAGTATTAATGGGGTTTTACTCTTTGATCTGTACAGTGTTTACCAAATTCAGCTGGTCATTGATACCTATATCACAGACCAAGTATCCTCTGTTTGAAACAATATGGCATAAGCGAAATGCTGAATGCTATTAGATAACACCGGCAGTCGTATGTTGTCGTGTGGTTAATGCACATGACTACAATACCAGGGGACCCGGTTTCGATCACCCGCTGGACCAAGTCCTTCGGACAAGACTTTAAACAGAGATCCGAGGTGTGAGTGATTCACATTAGGCATCTAAATGAACCTAAAAGAATGTCGATAATAAGAGTAGGGCATCACCTCCGGGCTTCTATGTAGTTTTTCCCCCCTCTCTGGGGCGTCCAATTAGCCTATAGTGAGCAGAAACGGACGTTAATTAACACAAAACAAACCAAACATAAACTAAAACAATCTGTTTATATCCCTTTATCTCTCTTTATTTCTCTTTGCCTTTCTGAAACAGTTTGTTTGCTTGCCTTTCTCCACATCTCTGGCATCTTATCTGGTTTCTCTGTCCTTCCTGTCCAATAATCACTACATTTGCATGTTATGTACATTTAACGTTCTGGAAAATGGGTCTTCTAGCGTCGGTGAGTTAACAAATATGGGGTATCGCGCCCGGTTGTAGAACAACATTGCGTGGCTAATTCAGAATGTGTATGTTACACTGTAGAAGATATATTGAAATCTCTATTAACGATACTCCATTCTGGAGTTATTTTATCTTAACGGACTATTCTGGAGTATTTAATTTTATTAATTAATTTACAAACAATAATGCCTAGCAGTGATATCTTAAAGGTTGCTTAGAGTTTTATGGACATTATCACCCATTTACAACTGATTTGTTTTAAAAAGTTAACATTTCTTGTAGCATATACTGTTAATGACTGAAAAATGCGAGCGTTGAGGAACACGGACGTACACCAATACTTTCTCAATGAGAGTTCAGTTGTAAGCTACATGTAGAATAATTTGCAAACTCGGTGTTTCTTGAATATGTAATGCATAAAATAAAAAACGGGTTCGGAACCGGAGAAACCCTTTGATTAAAAACTAACTGTAGTATTTCTCTGAATGTTATGATTTCCATCACACATAACTCCGGACTTCTGCATCAAATTCATATCACACTTATATCACACCTTTTCTGATTCTGCAATCTTTCAATTACATACAAAATTGAACAAAAGTCTGCCGGTGAGTGCCACACATACGGCCACGGCACAAAATCATAATCAAACATGAACTATAGATGTGACGAAACGTACAAAAACATATAAAATATGTCCCGTATAAAAACAAAGTAGACAATATATTCAACTGATCATCATACATTTCTACTGAATTCTTTTGAATTGTACCTATCGGACTATTGTTTAGTACTGGTTCTGTCTTTACATTTAATGTCTGTATGTCTATATGTGGTGCTGTTGCCCATATCTGTATTGTTGTCTATCTGTATGTTGTGTATATGCAAAATGGTTGTCTTAAAATTACTGTTCATGGAGAATTTAAAAGTCCGTCATAATATGTTTAGCATTCTGTTCAATTATCCATTGTCCTTGTTGTTTTCTTTCCCTCTTGAGATTTCTGTATGTTGCTGTTTAGGTTGCTGTAGGCATGCATGTCCGCATACATGTTTTTCTTTTGTCTACCATATTTTCCATTTTCAAAAAATACAGTTAGCCTCAAAATCATTAATTTTGCGTAACTTCTGTCAAACTATTTCCCTTATCATAAAAACTTCACATTCCTTTTACCTGATCATGCCATAGTTTAGTTGCATTCTGCTGAATAGTATCTTTGTCTATGGTGCTTTTCTCTCTCCCCCTTGATTTGTCTGTCTGTCTATTGCTGTTTAGGTTGCTGTAGGTATGCATGTCCGCCTACATGTTTTTCTTTTGTCTGCTTTCAGAACGTCTTTGCCTACCATATTTCCATACGTTCATTCCCTTTCCATTACTACAGCAGGTGTTAAGTGCATGTGTGGCGGCCGTAAAACGTCACCCCGTACTTCATTCTCAGTGTTGTTATACCTTCTGATCCTTCGAGATAATGAATTTCAGTACTTCTTGTTCTGAAAATTGAATACCGCTTAAGCCGGTGCTAGGGTGCGTGAGCAGTGTTGCACTTTCAATTACTGTTCATGAACAGACTCAATAAAACCGAGTCTGCAATTTTCTCTGTTTGTGTTGCAATTTTTGCTATCGGGGGATCACCTCCTTTCAGAATTTATTCTCAATCTCTCTCCAATCTTTTTGGTTTATTCTGTCTTGTCCATCCATAACTACAGCATTTGCCAGCTTTCTTCAATGAATGCCTCTTAACGTTCTGGAAAATCGGACTTTCAGCGTTGAAGAATTTACGAATATAGGGTATTATGCCCGATTGTAGGCTTTCAATTACATACAAAATTGAATAAAAAACAGTCTTCCAGGGAGTGCCACTATTTTTCGTAATATAAAAGCTTCACATTCCTTACTAAACCACGTCTTGGCATATGTGTGTTGCAATCGGCTGAATATATCTTTAAAATTGTTTCTAAGTAAGTGTTACCCGGTCTTGGCATATTTCTGTTGCATTCGGCTGAAAAGTATCCTTAAAGCTGTTTCTAAGTAATTGTCATCAGTCCTCACTGACTGCCTATCTATGGTTTGTATGTGGTGTTTCATGCATGACGCATATATTTTCTGTTTGCAATCACCCATTATTTAGTTCTTTTCTTTCTTGAAACTCATAAATATATTTGTAACACATACATACAAAATCGTGTCACACAGTAACCATCTATTTTTTATGTATTTCCTTTATCTCTCTTTATTTCTCTGCATTTCGGTGTCAGTATCATTGCTTGCCTGACGCTCATTCTATTTCCTTTACTTATCCATTTCTCTCCCATATTTTCAATTTCCTTTGTCCTTTTTGACCGTCTATCGCTAAAACATGTGCCAGCTTTCGTCAGTGAACGTCTCTTAACATTCTAGAAAATGGGTATCTCGGCGTTGGTAAATTGACGAATACTGGATATTGCGCCCGATTGTAGACCCAACGTATTTTGGGTAGCTATTTCAGAATGCGTAAGGTTATACGTACTGTAGAAGATACATTGACATTTCCATTAATTGTACTTCATTCTAGAGCGTTTTTATCTTAACGGACTATTCTGGCTTTTTTAAGTATTTAATGATATTAATTCCTTTACAAACAGTAATGTGTCGCATTCATTTCTTAAATTTTGCTTAGTATGTTATGGACATTATCACCCATTTACAACTGATTTCTTTCAAAACATTATCATTTGTTTTAACACATATTATAATTGAGTAAAATGCAAACGTTGTGGCACAATGATGATGTACAATGATGTTTTCATAAATAGAGAAAACCGGGGAGTGACAATGAGAAGTCGAGGATAAGGAGGTCACTTGGCATTGAAGACTGTTCGGCCCTTTCTTACTTTACCACAAAAAATAGTATGTACCGAGTGTATACAGTATAGTAGATTACGGACATGTGATCACTTGCAATTGGTAGAACTATATTTTGTGATTGAGTCCTAATGGACTTTTATTCTTTGAACCGCGTAGTGCATCACAGACCCAGTACCCTGTGTTTGAAATAATGTAATGCAGGTGAAATGTTGAACCTTACTAGTTATAGATTTAATTCAGTTTTAATTAATACAAGAAACGTGAAATAATACATTAAACTGATTGTGTTTCATATTAAACGTGTGGTCGGCTGCCTGTACATAGTTTGCTTGTCGGCTTACATACTTAACGTCGTTTTGGTTATGGTTGCGTTTTGTGTTTTGCTTTTCCTGCTGGACTTTACTACATTTTCAATTCACAAGAACAAACAATACTCATTTAGTCGTGTTTACTGTATGTGAATTCCTTTATAGACATTCATTATAGTCAAACAACTTCAGAATTTTCTATTTTGATGGCCAGTCTCTATGTCAATCTAAATCGCCTCAAAGCACGTATGGGAAGTCCGTTGGGAATATTTTATCTACACCGTATGTTAAACAAGGGTAACATTGAGATAAGTGCGGGGCTAGGATGCCAGTAAACCGGTTTAAACTTCAAGTGGTGGCTTTGCCACCGACACACTCATTGTGACCCTTACTTTTATGTTTGTCCAGTGAATTTGTGTCTTTGTTGGTGTTTGAAATG